>OOFC01023142.1:4090-16445 GCA_900323345.1 Pseudochromis fuscus
GTGAAAACCCTGAAACACCATGATCCAGATTCACTGTCACAAAGTTAACATTTAACTCTAACTCCATATCTGTACACACACACACACACACACACACACACATCTATATACTGATTAATACACACCAAAATGTAAAAGATCCAAAAATTGACTAATGTTAAATAACATGAAAAAGCTGTGTCTTTGAATTGCTTCTGTAATTGTACAGATTGGTTTGTTCATTGACAGATATCTTGTACAATGATAGAAGTTTTCATCACAAACATCTTAAATGTTTATAATGTTTCATGAAGTATTTTTACAGCAATAAATGAAATTGTAAAAAATAAACTGTATTTATGTTAAACCTGCAAAACTGAATAGATACTGTGTGAGTGTGTGTGCGGTAGTTTTGTCACCGGGGAGCAGGGCTCATCGCTCTGTCGCTTCACCACCAGAAGGTTCTGGGTTTGAACCTCAGCTGGGATCCTTCTGTGTGGAGCTTCCATGTTCTGTGTGTGTGTGTGTGTGTGTGTGTGTGTGGTTCTCTGCCTCAGTCCAAAGACCTGCTGGTCGGTTCAGTCCTGACTCTAAAATGGATGTAGGTTGACCCTGTGATGGACTGGTGATGTGTCCAGGGTTTCAGGTGGGACAGATCCAGCCCCCATCACCCTGTGCCGGGTGCAGGAGGGCTGGAGAACACTGGGAGGGACCCGACTCCTGTAGCACTAAAATATTACTTTCTCCAAGTGAACCCTATGGTCCAGGTCCAGTCCGGACTGGTTATGACTCATTCAGCCCACACTGCACCACAACATGTTCCTCTGAACAACAACCTATTTCAAACTCTGCCACAGCGCCATCATCTTCCCAGTTATAGATTCACCAAATGGTCACAGATCCCGCTGTGCACCACCGATCACTGACCACGCCGCACCAAAAGACTCAGTCCTCATTTCTGCACATGCACCACAGAAATGAAGTGGTGGTGCTGCATGTGAGTGGGCGATGTTATCATCATGCTGATTGTGCATTACAGTGTTTGAGCCTCACACCAGCAACAGTTTCCTCTGATGTGATTTATTTATGGTTTGAATGAATCAGTGTTACTGTTAGGAAGCTCCAGCTGCCGTCTCTGTCCAGTCTCTGTCCCGTCTCTGTCCCCCGGTCTGTCCAGTCTCTGTCCCCCTACAGGCTGTGTACGTCCAGAGACCTCCAACAAACTCAAGGACCAATCAAGTATATCTTAATCTATTTGAAGCCTGTAGACTGCCTGTGAGCACACATGGAGGACGGTGTCCATTGGTGTTGACGAGGACGTCTTACACCACCTTTTCAACCTTTTTTTTTTTACCTCCACGACTCCCACAGACCTCAACAAACACAGGGGACACAGGATTCCTACATTTTCTGGTTGAGACTGAAGGTTTACTCGCTGCAAATGGACACACCCCTCAGCAGACACAGACGATGACCGTAGGTGTGAGTGTGAATGGTTGTTTGTCTACATGTTAGCCCTGCGATAGGCTGCAACCTGTCCAGGGTGACCCCGCCTCCTGCCAGCTGGGATAGGCTCCAGCAGACCCCTGCGACCCAAGTGTGGACAAGCAGGTGTAGAAGATGAGATGAGATGGTTCAGTGTGACTGAACTGAAGCAGCTGCTCACAGTGGATCACAGTGACGTCCATGGACTCAGACAGTCAGTGGACAGTTTGACAGAGGAGGACGTTCATTTAGTTCAGGAGTTGGTGGATGAGAATGAAACTGGAAACAAGCGTCACCTAAATGAATCATATTGTGTTTAAAAGGACACCTTCATGAGATCATATGTTTACAACCTCGAGCCTCAAGTCACCAAAAATCACCTGCTGTCAGCCAAACATGAACAGATGTTGTCCAACCACCAGCTTCAAACAGCAGATTGATTCCAACCAGTAATATCTGATGTGATCCTCGGGATGGGATCACATGTAGTTCACACCAGAGACTCCTGCAGCCCTGCAGTCTGTTATATCGATTCATGCACAGTCTTCACCCTGGGTTTGAAAAACATCTATAAAAAGACACTTGTGAAGCCACAATTACTGCTGTGTGCGACTATATTTAACCCACTGCAGTATAAATAGAGGCTGCAGCTGGCTTCATGTCTCTGTGGAAATCATTTAAGTCGTCGCAGCGTGCCGACTGCGGAGCGCACAAACACTGTGCTGGTGTTCAGAGGAGTGTTTTCACGTCTTTTTCTTCATCTTCACTTCAGCTGGTTCACAATAAAAAACCATCACAGCCTCCATCTGCTCAGGACCAGGAGCCCCTCACGGCTGTGGTGTCGCCAACAGCATCAGTGTTAAAATGCAGGTTGGTGACAGCAGCTGTGCCACATCTCCGACTAAATCACAGTTTAAAATGCACCATCACGTTTCCTTTGTGAGGACCCTGATCCCAAAAAGCAATTCTGGATTTGAACTTTTCATTTTGAAGGTGTGAGCATCACAAACATTTCTAATCAAACTGTCTGATAGATCCCACCACAGGTTGTTAACTGTTCACATCCAGACTCCTTTACATTCATGTACAAACACCATCTGTAGTGTCTGTGCTGCAGCAGTGCACTCACTGAATCTAATGTGTCTCTTTATTTATTTATGTACTTTAAAGTTTCGTCACCACTGCAGTATCATGTATTACCAAAGCCAAATGATTCCTGTAATAATTAACTTATAATGATCAAATCTAAATGGTGAGACTGTAGCTTACAAAGTGTCAGTGTGTGTCTGATCCTGTCTCAATTAATATCTGATGAACATTTAATGCAATCAACCATCTGCAGCACATAATGACTCTGAACTTCTCTGGCAACACATCTCCAGCAGTTTGTCCAAACAGAGTCACTGTCACACAATTGAAAACTCAACACGTCCTCCAGCTTGTGACAAACCACCTCACACACCTCACACAGTCCACCTCAGACAAACTGACTGACACAGTTTCAAGTGGATTGCAGCTGTTTTGTTGAAAGTGTTTCATAAACATGTGAAGTGCATAGACAGGGTGTCATAAAGTCCCTTCCTCTGCTGTGAGCACCCACAGCAGAGGAAGGGTTAACAGTTCCTCCTTCATCAACAGGGGACCTGAAATACACAAATCCAATGTGATTTAAGGCTTTGATAACCACTGAATACACAGAACAAATCTGATTAAGAAATCTTATTAATTGTCTATAGTATTTTCATATTGTAAAGAGACTTTGTGGACACCTTGTATATTTTAATCTTTCTTGAGTCTGTTTGCAAAACAATGTGATTAATAGATGAAAAAATAAATGATATTTAATGGTGATTATTCAAAATTAATCTTGATCAAAACACTGACAGACAAACTCCCACTGCCATCGATCGTCAGGGCAGTGGGAGTTTGTTTCTGTTGAGTCAAACAGTGGCTGTGACAGGTGTGTTACAGTAACACACAGCAGCTGGTGATACAAACCAGTTGGAGTTGTGTGTCTGTCCTCTCAATCAAGCTGCAACACGTTAACTTTCCTTGTTGCTCTGTTTTCGGTCTCCACCACTGAGTTGCAGCCTGTGTGTGTCTCCTCTGTGCTGCATGGTTGTGTGTTTGTTGGCTGAAGGTTGATGGTTCTGAGTTGTACGACCATTAAAATTCACACAGCTGATCCAGAAGTGAGACGTCTTCACTCCCACCAAGTCCACAGATAACCACGACCTGGATGACTGAGGATCTTCACAGTCACACAGCTAATATTAATATGACAAATACAATGTATGAATAACAACATTTGGATGGAGAATGTCCTCGGTAGGTTCATCACGGTTTGCACCAGATATTTTACCCACTGTTACTGTGGGTGATATGGATTTATGTTTTCTGTAGAGATGCTATTAACAGTTCTCTACCGTTGGTTTGTAAGCATCTTTTTTGTTTTGTTTCCCCCACAATGAACAATAATTATGGTGAACATCTGTACCCACACTGTCACTCATGCAAGTTCTGGCCACAGTTGCCGTGATGCTGCCCCATTCCCTCTGAGCCAAACCCCGGTCCTCAGGGCAGCCCTCCACTGACAGCACACAGGCTGTAATTTCCAGCTAAAACTGGGATGATCCAAACCACAGAAAGAAAAAAAAAATCATATTTAGAACCAACTCTCAGTTTGTGGCGTGAAGCTGTTTCCAGACCACTTCATCCCTGAAATAACCTGAAGGTTGGATTTAGACAAATTGTTTTTTTCTGCTCAGCATTCTTCTTTTGTTGACACTAAGTGCAGGTCAGTGGGAGGTGGACGAGCTCCAGACTTTCACAAAATTGTAATTTTCCAGTGAAATGTGTCCCAGAGCCAGTTTACATCCTAGAAGAAAGCTGTGGTTTGTTATTGTGGTTTAGTTTGTTAATGTTGAAAAGAAACCGTGACCTGCAGTTAAAGTTTGAAGCAACAATGTTGCTAACAGACCGATGGACAGACAGAGAGACAGACCGATGGACAGACAGAGAGACAGACCGATGGACAGACAGAGAGACAGACCGATGGACAGACAGAGAGACAGACCGATGGACAGACAGAGAGACAGACCGATGGACAGACAGAGAGACAGACCGATGGACAGACAGAGAGACAGACAGATGGACAGACAGAGAGACAGACCGATGGACAGACAGAGAGACAGACCGATGGACAGACAGACAGACAGAGAGACGGATGGAAGGACAGACCTTGATGGACAGACAGATGGATGGACACAGGTGAAAACCTAACCTCCTCATATGAGGTAATCAGATTACAATGGAAAAAACAAACAGAGCAGCAGAGGCCAGACGACACTACATTAGTATAAACTGATACACAAAATAAAATCATCAGGTCAGAGACAATGAAGTTTATAACATGCAGCTCCAAACTCCTTCTTCTTCTACTACGACTACTACTAGTACTGCTACTACTAGTACTGCTACTAGTACTGTAGGTCTTTGTACCAAGGCCCGGCTCCAGATCGGAGGTTTGACAAACTCCGAGAGGATTAACTGTGAGCTGCTGATCAGCTAACTGTGAATGTGTAGTCTGAGCATTTAACTCCACTTTCTTTGACTGTTACAGGTGAAACAGTGGTGGGATGTTATTAATTCAATGTTCTTTTCAATTTGGTCAAATAACCCAGAGAACTGGCTCTGAGGTGAGACAACATGTGTGTTGTGTGATATTAGAGATGTAAGGTCTGAACATGTTGATCCGATTGTTGGTGGAGACTGACAGACCCTGGTGAAGGACCACAACAAAGAACATCAGAGGATGGAGATAGATAGAATTGGGGTCCTTGGCTCTGCTGTGCCCCCATATGCTGCACCAGGAGCTGGAGGCAGGTGTGTGTTTCTGATCAGTGGACCTGGAGTTATGAAGTACACACAGTCCTCTCACCTGGGCCACAGGTCCCTCCCCTGCTGAGGCCTCTCTGGGACATCAGCCACCATGTTTACCTGTCCAGGACGGTTTCTTCTGGTCTAGCATATTGATCACCACAGGACCCGGCTCCCGACCACAGCCATGGTCCAAAGTCTTTCCTCCAAAAACATTTTACTAAAATCTCAGTCCAAGAACCTTTCTCCAGGGTTCACAGGATCCTTCCTGTCACTGTTAAACCTCCCAGATCCATGGGGATCCATCCTGTTCCCTGCAGTCCCAGCTCAGGCCTCCTCCATCCCACCGATCCTGCTCACTCTCTGGTGGACTCCAGCTCTCCTCTGTGGATGTGAGGATGTCCAAAGCTGGGGTCCAGTCCACCAACACAAGCTCCCCGTCACAGTCAGTGTAGTTAGCCTTCCTGATCAGCTTTGCTAGTTTTGTTGATAGTGAATTTAATGCATGTGGCCTTGGCTTTCTCCACTGATGTTGCTTAAACCTTCTTGAACCTCTGATTGAATTTAATCTGACTATTGAACCCTCCTGATCTAAAACTGAATTAATTCAACTCAACACTGATGGAAATGAAACCTGCAGCTCAGGCTCAGCAGGAGGGAGAAGAAAACCTGCCAGACAGCAGATTAGGTTCATAGAGACTGTTACCATGGTAACTGACTCAGCGTTGAAGTTCGCCATCTTTGTAGACCCCAGAACTCAGATTTTCCACTAAATCCACCGTGTGGACCCTGACACACATGCTCCTGAACAGGATCTTCTGAAGGTCAGTGGACAAGCAGCAAAGAGCTGCTGTGATTAACATGGTGCAGTATTGATGAGCTGCATTTTATTGCATCAAATTTGCAAACTGGAGCAACAGCTGAGAGCACAGAGAGACTTATTTGATTTCTAAATTATTACATAAATATTCTCCTCCCCTGGAGCCTGAGGCTGTTCAGTTTGGCCTCAGAACTGTGGAGATTTTATCAGTTAAATGTTTTATTTTTTCCCAGGCAGAAAATTCATAAAGCAGCCTCAGGCTTATTGGGATTAATGAGGTCAATATTATTATGAGGCTTCAGCAGAGTTATGTTGTTGTATAAAATTCTGATATAATTACTAGATACGACTCTTTTTCTATATTTGGGAAACTTTACTCCAATTATCACTCACAGCTCTGAGTGACTGGTTTGTCTAAAATCCACGGTGACAGGCTGACATCAGTAACCAATGGGTGAACAAGGATCTGTGCTTGGGCTGTTTGAATTTACAGCGTCCATCAACAGAATTATTATTCCAACACAGATCAATAAGAAACAACATTGATGTTTATGCTGATGATAACATGTTGTATTCACACAGTCTGTGTATGACTCCTCTCCAGCTCAGACCTCCTGAAGACACCAGCCTGCCTTTGATATGGACCCAATCATTTTATCCTACATTTTTCTGTCAACTGTATGTCTTCATAATAAAGTGCAGGTGTCAGGTCTGACAGCTGACTGTGGAGATATTCTTCTTTCTCTTTCCACCCTGAAGTGATGCTGTTAAACACTGTGGTCTGTTTCATATCGTTCTGCCCCAGACAGCAGGTTGAGCTCCAGCAGATGTTCTGTTGGATCAGACCCCACAGTCCAGCCCTCACTCCCCAGATGCATCACTGACCCTCGGCCACCCATGAGTCTGTCGCCGGGGCAACACCCCACAACACCTGCTGTGCTGGAGATGCTCTGACTCGGTTGTGAGGTCATCACAGTTTGTCGTCTTCTTCTGCTTCCAACTCATTGACTTCAGGGACAAAGTGCTCTCTTCCTGTCTCCTGGATCCCGCCTGCTGACCATGACTGAACTTTGACCGTAGTTGTTTGCAGGCAGGAGATGAAGACGTCTCCTCATCACAACCAGGACAACTGTGGTTGAACACGTGATGTCAGAGGCAGTAAACTGGCATTTTGTTCCCACCTGCCTTTCAGAGGTGCGACTACTGCTGGTTGCGTAATGGGAACAGACCAGGTGTACTTGGAAAGCGTCAGTACTGGTTCCAGCCCGTAAACACTGTGGGATTCAGTTGAAATTTAACAAGCTTCCTTTGGCCTGCCTCACAGACTTTGGTTGTGCGTGGCTTTGTACTCCTGATTAATTCCAGTGCGTCCACAGCTGGGACTGAAACGATGATGAATTTGTTATTTTCAGCTCTTTTTTTTTTTTTAGATGTTTCCTTCACTTGCTCTGTCTTTTCTTTTTTTAATCTGTTGTTGTTTCCCCTCAGTCCAACTTTGATCAGACCTACGAGGGAACAGGCACGTCTGTTTCTCCCGGAGGCTCGACTGGAGGCTCGAATACTGTAGCAGCACAACAACAAGACAAACTGATATTATGTTGCTTTATGTGAACATTCTGAGGACGAGTGAATGTCACAGAGACTTTTCAGGTTCAAGCAGAGAAATGAGCAATAAAAGGGAAATGATGCTGGATCAAACATTTTTTTATGAGGTTTTTTCTGTAGAAACTAATTCATAGCTACACCACAGTAGCTACCTTACAAAACACAATGAAATTGATAGTGTTCGCACTTAGAAGCTGCAGAGCTAAATCAAATGGTCAACCACACCCCCCTAAGATGGGCTCCTAGCACCAGGCTAACAAGCAATGAAATCCCCAAGTAAAAACTGAATAAATACAAAAAAATCAAGACAAGTAGCTCCAGGTCTGAGCCCCAGATCAATACCAGCAAGTAACCACATCTCCCAGTTCCAATTCCCAACTGTGCCAACAAGTCCAGAGTCCGAGTCCTGAACTTTGACCTCTGTGAGCTTGTCAGCTGGGCTTCAACACCAACAGAGGTTTTTTCCTTTCTGCTTTTACAGGTGACAAGATGATCGGCTGCTGGTGTCAGGAAAGTGAAGAACAAATTCAAAAGTCTAAACGTACATGTACAGCCTGAGTCTTTACTTTCCATCCTTTACCATGTTCACACCAAACATGGAGTAAATGTCTCTGGATTACATGAGAAGTGACATGTGAATAGAGGCAAATTCACAGGATTCAGGTAACATGAACAGACACCATGTCCCTCATGCACTGAAGTTTTAATTGGAGCAAAACATTTGAGTCAGATGGTGAAAACCAATCAGTGTTAAGAGGAGTGGAAATGGAGTAGATAGCACTTCTATCACCTTAGCTAGGCTCCATTCACACACACACATGCACGCACACACACACCACCATTGGGAGGGCTCAGTGTCTTGCTCAAGGACACTTTGACACATGGAGAGGAGGAGGTGGGGATTGAACCCGCTCTGCCACTGCGACCCATGGAGGTGATGCAGAACAAGCTTGTTGTCGTCTTCTATGTCCGTCCACAGCTTCATGACTCTGTGTGGTACCCAGATGGTACTGCTGGGTCTGGATGTGGTTGGGGAGGAGGGTTATGGTGGCACAGTTCCTAATGTGCTCCTGTGTTTCTTTATTTCTGTCACCATCCAGACCTGGACACTTCCTGTCAGCTTCACCAAGCTCCTCCAGCAGGTGACTCAGCTGTGATCTGTTCACCTGTGCTGAGAAATATCTCTGCTAGATGTAGATGGACTGATCTGTGATGAATAGAAATTCACACACATCATTTCCTCCCTCTGGTTATTGTCTGTGGAAAATGTAACTTTCTTTATTCAGTTTTAGTTGATTTGCTCAGAATTTGTTACATTTATTCAAGTGTATTCAAAAGTTGTAATTGTGTTTTTATGCCAGGTAATTCCTTTAATTTTAGTTGTAATGATCTTAACTCACTCAACAAGTGTTCTTTAATTAATATCTTTACCTAAGCATGTGTGTCTCCAAGTCTGGTGGCCATCAGACTGTTGGTTCTTCTGAGGTCAGGGACAGCTGTGTCCTGGACTTTAGCTGGTCTGAGGTCCAGGATGATAGCACCGTCACAGTCAGTGCAGCTCTGATTCATTGAGGGTGACGACTTTGTGCCTTTTTCTTCTGTCCCCTGTAAAACAGCCGTCACATCAGCCCCTGAGGATCCAGACCTGGTCCCAGTAGATCCAGAACCTGGGTCTCCCTTCATTTGTGCCAAGGTGCTGCAGTTAGCTGCTTGAGTCCACTTTCACAACAGTGCACAGAGGCACAGAGCCCTTCATTGTTGATGATGAAGTGGTGGTCGAAGCACTTTCTGGAAGGAGAGCTCCTATTGGCTGTTGAATACTCGTGTGTGGTCGCGTTGGTGTGAACACAGTCACCACATTCACACCAGTGAAATTTGCTTCATGTTTGGTGTGAACACATCTATAGTCAAATGACCTGAGTCCACACACTTACTGTTGACAGTTTAACACTTTCAGGTGTTTCCCAGTCACAGTCATTGGGCCTCAAAACGTCCTGCTGTAGGAAGTACACTGTGGTTCATTTGGTTCAACTTTTAACTTTCTTATAAAGACCTGTGTGTGTGTGTGTGTGTGTGTGGGCCTTAATGCTTCATAACAGCCCTAATGAAAGCAACAGGAGGAACACACACGCAGATGGCAGCTGTGTGTGTGAGTGTGATTAAAACACGTTACTACAGTGCGATATCATTGTAGTAATGCACATCACAGCTGTGAGGGAATCACAGTCATGCACGGAGCCATGTGAAAACACATTCATAAATATGTTTACTGCTCCACACACACACACACACACACACACACACACACACACACAGAGATTTCAGGGGGATCTCTAAGGCGGAGCGGTGACATTAGACAACAGTCTAATTCCTGGCACCCTGGCATATACATAATGTGTGTGTGAGTGTGTGTGTGTGTGTGTGTGTGTGTGCCGCAGGTCTGGAAAAACTTAGGAAACTCTCCTACGTCCATGAAGCGATCTGTGTGAACAGCCGTGTTTCAATCAGTGGAAGTGGCTTTAAGTTTCACATGAATTGCCGTGTGGAGGTTTCAGGGGCTTCAGTGTGTGACTGATGAAGATGATGATGATGATGTGACTGAGATGCTGTCAGTCCTTCAGGGGAGGAAAACTCTCAGGTACGACCAAAACCTCAGCTGCTGATGGAACTAATCCAACGCTATGATCGCTGATGCCCATTTATCTGAAAACTAAACTTGCGGGACCTCTGATTTGTCCACACACCCAAAACACTTGGAGGGGATTGTTGCTGGGTTTATAATTTATGTTCTCATTCAAAACACAGTGAGAACTCCCATTATT
This sequence comes from Pseudochromis fuscus, assembly GCA_900323345.1. Lineage (NCBI taxonomy): Eukaryota > Metazoa > Chordata > Actinopteri > Pseudochromidae > Pseudochromis > Pseudochromis fuscus. The sequence goes on from OOFC01023142.1 coordinate 14,681, forward strand.
TACACATTCAAAACAACTAATAGAGCCAAACCCAGGCTAATATCCACTGGCGTCTGAGTAATGTTACTGTATTCATTTGGTTGTTTACAATCACAGAGATCAAACAGCATAATACAGCTTTTCACAACATCATCTGAACGGGTCCTGCTCTGGGAAAATTCTCATAAAAGCACCGAGGAGAGGATGAAACAGTAACTATTAAGTATTAACAAGGTGGTAAACTGCCCTGGAAAATCCTCATGGCATGTGTTGATCAGTTAATTGTGTGTTTTTGTGTTACCTGATTGATTGTGCATTAGGAAGTATGCATCAGTAAAGGGCCATTTCAAATGATGAGTGTGTTTTGACTCTTTAATGGGATCCACCAGTAACAAGGAACGGGCAGTGATCATGATTAGTTTGAATCATTTTCTATAAGCTTCTCTTGGACTCCACAGGTCTGTTCAAACATCACACCTCCTCAGTCTTCTGTATAATGACATTATATTACATACTGTGCAACACTCATTACTTCTGTATTCATGTGAATGGCCAACACTAGGTTTAAAACATTTTAAACTATGTGTCATCATATTATGTTTAGATATGGAGGCTCACACACTGCAGGGTCCTAATCCAGATTTACTGTGATGTCATCGTTTCATACACTCTGCAGCCAGTAAGACACAGAAACAAGTTACATATTTAAACATATACCTGCATGAAGCTGTAAAGCAGTGATCACTCAAAGCTGATGACATTTACAGGCTGATTGAGGCAGTAAGTGGATGGATTTTCTAAATAAATAAATAGATGAATAAAATTTCCCAAGCAAAAGAAAGCTAAACAACATCTACACTAAGCTACTGTGTGAAGCTCCCTGCACACAACAAACTGTCCGTGGTGGTGAAACAGCAGATGATGAATGGGCCTGTGTGCCTCTGCCAATAGTTTGGTTGTTTTTGCAGTTTTCTTCAGAAACATAAATCTCACACAGAGGAGGAAAAACATACGACTGTGGGGGTCGAGGTTCAATCACGACAGGAACTAAAGACTCGTGGGAAAATCAAGAGAGTCCCTCCATGTTCCTGATTGGTTGTTGGTTGAAATGGCAGCTCAGCTGTGGCATTAAGACTGTTGTATAAAACACTCACAACCTTTTCATGATCCAATATGCCTGAAATCTTTCTTATGGCTCTGAGCATGTGTTGACATTACACTTTCTCATCCTTTAACACAGCTCATGGCACATTTGTACATAATAAAACTAGAAAAGCACTGGGAGAGCACAGACCTCCACCAAGCACAACATTTCCTTCATACTGTGACTTCCACCAAAGATATTACTAGTATTAGTCTTGTGTTTATTTATATCAATATTAGCTCCACAGCGTCGTGGCTGTTTAAAGATGTCTGTTGCATGTTTCTAGCTTCATTTGTTTTTTTATGATGCAAGTTTGAAAGATGGATTTTTTTCATATTCTGGATCATATTATCTGAAATTATTCCTTTATCCAGATCAATCTTTGATATATTGTAGACCATGTTAGAAACTTGTCCTGTATTTTTTTCAAAGTGTCTTGACCATTTTTGGTGGAGTCATCTGCAGAAATGTCACATATGGTCCTATCTCCCAATGTTAAAGAATCCTTCAAAACATTCCTGGATCCAGACGGTGATCCCGATCACTTCCAAAATCTAATCATTTGTTCCTGATCCCCATCTGGACAATCCCTGAAAATTTCATCAAAATCCGTCTGTAACTTTTAGAGTTATTTTGGAAACA
>OOFC01023147.1:0-31915 GCA_900323345.1 Pseudochromis fuscus
TGTGTATTTCTTTTCCTCCTCTCGCTTCTTTCTCTCTCTCTCACCTCCTCCTCCAGCCAGCAATGCTGCTCGCTTCCCCTCACACACACACACACACACACACACACACACACACACAGACACACACACACACACACACACACACACTCTTTACTTTAACTCCAAACCCCCTAACGAGTTAACGAGTCAGCACTAAACTACACTGTGCTGTCTGTGACAGCTCTAAATGTCTCTGATCACACTTCATGCAGAACAAGAGTCAGATACAAATAAATAACATGTTCTGTACAAAGTATTGTAAAAATACTCCTAAAGACAAGAAACAGGAGGGAAGCAGACATTTTCAATAGTGCATTATTCAGTGTGACCACAGGAACAGAGACTGCTGCTCCTGTTTGTTTGCTTCAAATAAATAAAGTGGCACCAGTACATGAGCATTAAAGCTAATATTGAAGGATTGGTCTGAGTGGGGATGAAGTCTGCTCTGCTGTTCTATCACTCTGCATTAGCATGTTGCTAACCTGTTGGGAGTTGACTACATGTTTAAAGTGTCTAATCAGCTGAAAATCTGCAGATGCTTAGATATTTAGAGAATATATTTGTGAACATTTGACTTCAATTCACTCTTCAACATGCACGTCTACATGCTGCTGTGATGCTGGAAGCTGAACATACTGTTTAACAGCTGGTCTAGCACTGCTCTAAGGCAAATGTATAAATAGTGAAGGTGTAAGCATCAGTTATTAGAGGATAGCTGCTATTAGCTGCTAACTGCACTGACTCCCAACACAGACTCACAGCACAGACAGAGAAAGTGCTTTCACTGTGATGAAGTATTCTGAGTCAGACGTCCTGACTCTCACTCCTTCTTGCTGGATCCCAGCTTCTTGAACAGCCTCTTGCCTTTGGAGAAAAAGCTTTTCTTCTTCTTGCCTTGCACAGAGTCTGTTTGTGGTGGGCTGTCTGTGGGAGGAGGGGCTGGAGAGGAGCAGCAGCCCTCCACTGCTGCTGGACCTGGAGCAGGGTCCTGGTCTGGACGGGCAGTGGGTGTCGATCGGGGACGTATGTCTACGTGCTCTGTGGTATCAGGGGAAGGAGGGTCAGTCTGAGGGTGTAAAGTGTCTTCTAGTGTTGGGGGTCCAGGATCTTCTGGCTCTGCAGAAGATGTCCAAGTATCCTAGAAGAAAAGCAGACTTTCAGCCTGAGCCTGACACATGTAGTCCTGTCTTCATGTGTAAAAAGAAAACGGGACAAGAGGAAACAAAGGATGAGGCATCAACTCCTGATGTGGTTCAACAAACTGAACTACAGCACTAAAGGGTGGATGTGAGGAGTCATCAACAGGCACTGCACAGGGGACACTAGTGTTCATCACCTGAAAACACTTACGATCAAGTCTCAAAGTGCACAGTTCGTTTTTGCTTCTGCAAAAGGCCAAAACAGTGGAGCAAAAGAAATGTGACAGGACAGAAATAAAAAACAAAGAGAGAAACTGAATGAGCAGACACTGGAAATACTGACAAAGGAAGAAACAGTAAAGTCAGGATGATGTCAGTGACTTGTAAAAATGACACAGATTCAGATGCAGTCGTGCACGTGAAGCAGATGGAAATGCTGATGCTGACCTGTAGCTCTTTCTTGGGTTCTGGTGGCGGCTGGGCACAGACCCGCTCTGCAGGGGCATCATCTGGAACCGCCTGTAGGAAGTTGGAGGGAACTAGGCCTCTGTGTCCGTTCAGATCTCCCTGGAAGACACAGTGAGGCTGCATGAGGTCAGGTTTGTATAAACGTTTGTAGAAGTCGCGTCTCAGCCTCGTCTCTAAACACACATCACTGGACATGACTTCACAAGACTCTACTATTGTTATCAGTCCATGTTTTGATTCAGTATGATCCTGTTTCCAGTTGAGATCTGCTCTCATGTTGTGTTACTGTGTTTACACTGTGAGTGTGTTATTACACAAATTCTTGAGTCTTTTGAACACTTACGTAGAAGAAACCATCTTCATCCATGTCACCAAACACATGTATGATGTCTCCTGCACTGAATGTCAGCTCAGCCTGAACAGTCACCACAAACAGAACAGAGCATGAGCAAACAGCTGCTGCACCTACACTGTCAAAACAAATGCATGTGGGAGTCTGACCTCTATATCAGTGTTGGGGGAGCTCTCTCGTGGATCATAATCGAAGATAGCAACCATCCTCCGAGCTCCTGGGGCTGGGTTTCCAACAGCCGCAGGGGCAGCGCTCTGGCTGGGATCTGTCAGTCAAACACAGTAAAAGCTTGTGTGAGACATCCTGAACGTTACAACAGAAGATGTCTGTGGTTCCAATCAGCTGATCAGCCTGTGGGTCATCGTCTCTGCATGTGACTGTCTCTCAGCCTCATGCTAAGCTGAGGAGAAGTCACACCACTGCAGCCAAACACATCAAACATCTGAAGAAGAACAGCAGGGGGTTAGCTCTGAGAGTTAGCATCTTTAGCTTCACATAAAAAGGTCGCAGCAGCCTGAGCAGTGCTGCAGCTTTCAGACTGTGACTGAATGACAGTTAGCCAAAATGGAGACAACTGCACATTTCTACATGATGAAACAATGTCACTATAACTGTGAAATGGAAAGAGGAGTTAGGCAAAGGGACTGGCTGACTTTATAAGTGGGAGTTAATGAAGAACATGAGTAGTTTTCATTCCTGTTGAGAGACTTTAGGAGTCTGATTCTTCACTGAAGCCCAAAGTAATGAAGCAGCCTCTGATAAGGATGGATGAAGGTGAGCACTAGTGTCAGAGACTACAGTACAATCCTCAGCTTTACACCATTAAAAACAGAGACACAGAATGACAGAAAAAGCAAATGTTCACATGCAGTGCACATTAAGATGGTTGTGTGATCATGCAGACAGAGAGGGCCAACTACACACCTGGACTGGAGGAGTCTAAGCTCTCCTCCCAGAGGGCTGCAGACTCCACTGAAAGATCAATCACACAATGATATCAGACCCTGTGAGAAGATTGCTGTGTGAAGTTACAGTCATCACACTTAGAGTAAAACACAGCCACAGGTGGAGATCAAAGGAGATGGATGTTTCAACAAGTGATCTTTAGGAGAACATGCAACTCATCTGCGTCATAGCTGCAGGATGCTGGAAAATGAACCTTCAATAAGATTATCAATCCATTAGCATCCTGCTGCTACATCTGCAGTGTATTACATGGCTACCAATGACAGGACTCAACCTCTGTGAAGTTGTTGCACTGACTACATTCAGATCATTACAAAGTTAACCAGTGAAGAACTCTGAATGGGCTGTAAGCCCGAGACAGAAGGACAGGTACTAGGCTTTAAATATAGAATATGAAACTTCTTCAAAGGTCTTATTTATGAGGTTGGTCTTTGACCACCAGGTCTGATCTCATTACTACATTAGCTGGCCTAAAATAATCCCCCGGTCACTGAGGGAGAAGCAGCAACTGAAAGAGCAAAATTAAGAGTGAAAGAGACAGAAAGGGAAGCAAACCAGAGAGGAGAACAAAGAGAGAGGTGGGAAGCTGCAGTCTGCAGCAAGACACACCTTTCTTGGATCGTCTGGGTTTCGGCGGTGGAACGGGGCGGCGTGGAAGCTGTGCATGTGTGCGAGTGCCTTAATGGAGTTTTAGAAAGGAAAACCAAAAAAATAAAATAAAATAAAATGAAGATGAAACCAACAAAGAAAACACAGGTGTCATTTTTGACAGAAGCAGACTGGACAAAAGTAGACAATGAAAAGCCAGTGAAGAGCAATTTTCAAAACAAATGACGACAAGTGAGTAGCAAGACAGAGCAGTGAGGAGGAGTGGAAGTGAAAAGGTTCAACCATCTGCACAGTACCGCTCTGGGTAGAGGGCAGGAAACAGAAGCAAAGTGTTAGCTTGGTGTTTTGTTTTTTTGCTGGGTGGCGTGCTACCACTCACCACAGACAAACACTTTGACTTGAAGATTTCCTTAACAGCAACACAGGGACAGAAGCCCTCACACACTCACAGAGATGCTTTCTACAACATTCATGGGTCCAAAGAAGTTCAACTGAAATGAAGCCTGATGTGCTCCTCGTGCCTCCTGCAGAGGGCTGTAAGGACATGCTATATGTCTATAAGGACATGCTATATGTCTATAAGGACATGCTATATGTCTATAAGGACATGCTATATGTCTATAAGGACAGGCTATATGTCTATAAGGACAGGCTATATGTCTATAAGGACATGCTATATGTCTATAAGGACATGCTATATGTCTATAAGGACAGGCTATATGTCTATAAGGACATGCTATATGTCTATAAGGACAGGCTATATGTCTATAAGGACATGCTATATGTCTATAAGGACAGGCTATATGTCTATAAGGACATGCTATATGTCTATAAGGACAGGCACTTTTCTTTAAAGCATTTCCTCCAATCCAGGCATAAAACTTACTGATGAGTGTCAAGAAAATGCTGATGAATAACTGACATTTTGAAGGACTTGTGGTTTCATTTTCCCCTTACCACCTCAACATGAACTGTGATGATTTTTCACACTTCACACCGACATCAAAGAGGTGTAGCGTATAGCTAACAGGCCTCGGTGAAGCCTCGACAGTGTCACGCACCTATCTTCTCCATGGAGGCTGCTGTGGACAGGAAGCCCTGCTGCAGCAGCTGCTGCCGGGTCTCTTCATCCTCCACCTGGATCTCAGACACCATGTTACACGGCACAAAGCCCAGACGACCACCAGACTCCCCTCGATAGAATCCGTCTGCATCTTTATCTCCATAGATCTGGGGAGAAGAGAGCAAAATTGTATCTGTTGAAGCTGAATGAGGTTTTTAAAAATCCACTTTCAAACAAGGAACCTGTGACATCTGTTTTTTGAAGTCCCTTTGAGATTAAAATCTTTTTTTTTTTTTGGAGACCTAGCCAAGAAACACGAATTTCTAAAATCAAACATGGGACAAAAAAAAGAAGCACTATAAACAACTGTGGCACTACAGATACATTAGACTAATATGTGATCCAGCTTAGAAATAGCAAATGCACTCTTCAGTTTTGTAGCAAACCTTTGAACTCTCCCAGAGAGATAAAATCATTAAGCTGTAGTGGGTTCTGAAGATTATTCCATAACCTGGGAACAACATGGGAAAAAGCCATCCCACAAAGTTCAGAGCAAATCCTGGGTGCCTCGCAGAGTAACCGTCTGACCACGGTCTTCAGTGAAGTGACGGCTTTTGGGCTTTATAACAATAGGTCACAGTTATAGAAATGCTCCTAAATGACTTATACAGGGACTGTTACATGCATTTAACATCCCTCTCTCTGGTATTCATGTGCAGCCTGGAGCATCTTGGTGCAAAGCTGCAAACATGATGCTAACATGCTAAGCTACCTGCAGAGACTGATGTCTGAAAACTGAGTGTTCAGGAATCCTCTGAACTGAAAACATGTCTGACTGTCAGTGTCTGAGCTGAGCTGTGTGTGGACATACTTTGATGATCTGTCCTTCACTGAAGGGCAGCTCCTCCTCAGCAGCATCAGGATTGGGTGACATGCTGACTGGATCATATGGGAAGAGGGCCACAAAGACACGGATGTCACTTTCTCCTTTAATCTTTGGTGATTCAACACCACCTGTAGACACACACACACACACACACACACACACACACTACATTTACTTCTCATACTAATAAGCGTTTGGCAGAGGAACAATGTAAGCTCACAATTGCACCTTCAGCATATTTCCTATGAGTTTAAGAAATCACATGTAAAAATCCTACATGTAATAATTTGTATGATCTTATAAAATGCTGTTTTCATTCATTTTGTATGATTGACAACACAGTGTTATTAGTATTACACTGACAGTGAGTTTGCAGAGAGGCTGTGCTTAGATCACAGGGAACTCTGCAAATAGTAAAGCCCGGCTGCACCTCCCCCACCACCGAGCAACTGCAGCGCTGCAATGAGCAGTGTTCACCCAGCACAGGCATGTCCTTAAAAGGGGTAATCAAGCTAAACCACTGATCCTAAGCTGTGTGAGCCGTTTGACAAACGTGCACTCGTTCATGATCTGCAACTGAGCAATAGGGTGAACAGTGTTGGACCCACTCCCTTCCCGTCCTGTGAATCTGAGTTCGCTTTCACACATCACAACCACAACCTGACACGACAACAGAAGGCTCGTAATACACAGCACAGTGCAGGTGGTGCACAGCAGCATATACATTCAACCTGTAGCACTGTGTGCAGCATGACAGCAGACTTCAGGTGTGACATCAGAGTGACTTAAAGTACTGTGGCTGTGGCCTATTTGACAGCGAGAGACAAATTTGAAGAGCTGTAGTCAGACTTTAAGCTGCACTCAGGGGACGTGTTCTCTATCTCATTAGGGAGAATAAGCTCATCTGTGGCAAGAGTCATGGGCAGACGACTTGCACACTTTCACATCCTCACTGATTTTCTAATAGATATGACAGAACTTCTCCCTGCTCCCTTCCTCTATCTGTGTGCACACGTGCACTTAAATGTATGTGTCCAGTCAACTGTGGATCTGTAGTCATACCAGAAGGGTCAAATCTGCAGTTTGTGGCATCAAGAGAAGAGATTCAAGATATGGAGGGGCGGGGACAAACAGAGGGGCCTGTGCATCCACACTGCAGACGTGTTCTTTGCTAGCTAATCGAGGTTACTATTTTAATGTCTGTCACTTCCTCCTGTCATGACAAGCCACTTCGGGTTAAGCCGGTTCTCAGCTTAGCAGGCTCTCTCTCACTTCTCCACACCACCTCCTTAACCCCCTCCCTTCCTACACAAGGTGCTAATCTGACTACCTTCATGTGAGAGAGGGGGGGTTTGCCAGCAGAAAGCACCAGTGTGCCAGCATCGCCTCCAGCGTTTCTACTGCTGCATTTAGTCATCAACACAAAGAGAAAGGAGGAAAAAGCTGGTGACCTTTGCTTTGCTTGGCCTGCAAACACGTTGGTTTACAAGGGAGCTCTCCCTGGCCTCCCCATGATGGACCCGCCTCAGCTGCAGGGATTTGGCTCGGCTCCTGCTCCAAACAGACACACACAAAATAAAAGCACAATTTGAAAAATGCTTAACACAGAAACACAGCAACTACTGGGAAGGAGAGGAAAAATGTTTCATCATTAACAGGTTCCTTTTGCACATTGGAGTGTTACCACACACACACATCAAAGCACATCAACTGTGAGCTAATGCAGGTCAAGGCAGAGCTGAGCAGTTTAAGGAAAGAGCAGAATGGTTTCCACTGTAAAGGATCATTTGAAAGCAGCAGGACTTGGTGCAGTGACAGAGGGAGAACACAGTCAGCTGTCAGCCGAGGACACTGAACCCACAGGGTCGTCACAAACTGGTTTCAACTCTCAGCAACTCAACCATGAGTAAATAACTGACTGTATTTTTTAATGGTTGTGTTTCAGATGTGCTGTCTGACTTCCCCCTGTCCACTGCAGCAAGCGTGAGGGAAAAGCAGTTTTCTAGTGAGTGGTTATGTTGTAACTAAGTGGCTCAGTCTGCACAGCTACAGGGGAGAGGACGGGGTCGGACAAACACAATGACACTGCAGGTGCTCTGTGGTGACGTTTACCATCAGCTCGGCCTTCAGCCCTCGGCGCAGAGGAGCTCTGCAGTGCTCCACCTGAGCACCCTCCACCCACCATTCAGAACTCATCTGTTCCACCACCACTTCCCCGGGGCCAAACTCAGTGGGCTCTTCATCTGTACCATACTCCACATCAATTTCCACCTCGCGACCAACAGGTGACCTCACAGTCCGAACTGTTTTGCTGACTGGGTAGGGCCTTGGCAGGGCAGATCTATGGCTGGAGTTGGTTGCTGCAGTGACAGACATCTGACTCCTGAGCATGGCTTCCCTCCTAAGGCGGTCCCCCAGCCCTCTGAGCAGTACTTTGCTGGTGTGGGTCAGCTGGGTGGGACAGCGGGCTGAGATGCGCCTGCTGTTGGGACTCTCATATTGACTCACGTCTTCCTCTTCAGGATAACTGATGGTGTCGACTGTGTCTGCATAGTGCACCCTGTGCTGAGTCTTAGGTTTGACTTGTGAGGGTCCATGTCGGTGTAAAGGCTCTTTGGTTATGGATCTGGGATCCCTGTTGAAGTGGTGATGGCAGGGGACGATGTGAGGGTGTTGGCTGGAGAGATGCTGGGAGGTGTGGTGGAGACGTTCTGTGTCTCTGGGGTGAAGGTTGCCAGGTCTTGGTCGGAGCTGGTTGTGGTGGGTTAAAGGCTCTTCTTGACTGGTGTCTTCCTCCTCTGTCACCTCGGGGATGCTGAACAGCTGCTTGCTGTGGTAGACCTGAGGAGGCAACTTAAGAATCCTTTCAAGAACCTCCTCATCACTGTCTGGAGGCTCCAACTTGCACAACTGCAGAGGCCACCGTTAATACCAAGCAAGAACCATTTGAAGAAGGAGGGATGGACAAGATGGGATTATATGTGCAGACAAAATGACATGATGACAACCCGGCCATGCAAAGAAGAGAGAAAAGGAGGAAGAAAAAACAAAAAAGAATCTTAATCAAACACCATCAAGATACAAGAGAAAAAAGGCAGCCTCAAAATGAGAACTGAACTATGGAAGACAAACACAGAGAAGCATACATCACTCAAAAAGCAGAACTTGTGCAAATACGGACAGACTATAATTTCTTTACCCTGTTAGCTGCAACTGTGTATCCCCTGGCCTGTGTTTCTCCAAGGTGGTCCGAGTAAAGGTCCTCCTCCTCCTCCTCCAGGATGTCCGACAGGTCCGAGCGGCTGTTGTCTGCGTGGTAGTCACTGGGAGGCTCCATCATCCCTCTTCCATAACTCTGCAAACACATACACACTCTGAAACAGACTGTCGGATGTTCATTTGATCCTTTCAAATTCATGTTTGTTGTTGCCACTTTATGTTGAGTGAAAATGTAGCGAAGTCTGTATTTCAGATGATGATTACATACACCAGAGTGGCCTTGTGGCCTTTACCGGGGCATCAGCTGAGCACACAGCCTCATAAAGAGCTAACTTCACATGTAGAGTACATCTATCTGATATGTAACCTGCACTTCTGCAGCACCAGTCTTGTTAAATTAGTGGATCTCTAAAGGCCTCGGCTGTACCAAGAGTGTGCTCCACATTCAGTAGATGCTACATTCTCTGTAGTGAAGACAGACCGGTGGTGGCTGTCACTAAATCACCTGTTGCTTCCTACAGTACACTGGCTCCTGGTCCTGTCTCAAGAACTCCTCGATGGACACCAGGCGGGTATTCTCATGCTCCTCCTCAACCTCTGACTCCAGCGGTGACGTGGTGGAGGGCCGGAGGATGTTAATGTCCTGTGGGTTCAGGAGGTCTGTGATCGGGGCTTTGGGTGGGGTGGGGATGCGCTCAGGGGTCCCGAGCTTGGCACTGGGGTCCTCGATGAACTCTGTGATGGATGGAAAAGGACGTATTGTTCCAGGGCTGTCGGTGTCTCTGCGCTGCTCCAACACTGGTGCTGCTGCCATCACTGGTGCTTGTGCAGGTGCTTGTGCTGCTGCTGGAGGCGGCGGAGGTGCTGAGTTGGTGGGAGACGTCATGTGAACCTACAGATAAGACATAATGTCAGGACAAAGTGTTCATGTAACTCTGTTATTGTACTTCCTGGATGATTACTTGCAATGGAAATGTACAGTGAGGGTACCTAGATCGTATGAGTCACACTGACTGAAACAAACAGATGTAAGTATGAATGGGAGTTTCCCCTGGTGAAGGTCGAGCGAGATGAAGACTCAGAATCATCTTGTTGGTGCGTCATGTACATTTATTACAGACTGGGGTCCGAGCTGCACCACATGCAGGGTCTGAGTCTGACACAGTTAGGGACAGAGTCTCAGGCTCTTACTGTTCACTCTGCATATCTCAGAGTCATCGTTCTCCCATAGACAGACATACACGACAGGAAGTCAAAGTCTTACCACTTACCATACAGAGAAACTGACAGGAGCAACCTACAACCTGCTTCTAACCTTCACAGGAAATCCTACCATCACAAGACACAAACAAAAACTAAAACATCAACATATGGGTGTACAATGTCTGTGTGGTTACATGTGGCAAAGAATTCTTCAGTTAACTTTCAAGAATCTGGTGTTAAGGGTTTGAACATCCCAGAGCTGAATGGGTCTAATCAGTGGTCCCAGTTACAATAACTACCTTCAAGCTGTTTCTACAACATCTGGATGCACCTGATACTTTTACCCCATACGGTGTTTCTGCCTCACGTCTCTCCCTTTACAGTTTGAAAACATCCAATCTGCAAAAATAAAAAGGTTGTGGGAGTGAGGATTACCATTGGAGTAACGGTGGAGGCTACTGGTAATGCAGCCTCACACACAGCCAAGGCAGCAGCAGACGAAGGGTTAGCCCAGGCCTTCACGTATGAGGCAGATGAGAGAAGAGCTTCTGAGTGCAGAGTGTGAGGAGAGTTGGCAGCAGCCTCCACTGTGAGGCCAGTGAGATGAGTGTCTGATGGCAAAGAGCTGGGCAGCAGTGAGACTTTGGCAGCAGGGTCTCCATAGGATGGCGGTGAGGTGAGGTTACTGGGACCTACTGCGGTGCAGGGCAGGGGTGGCACAACTGGGGCAATAATAGCTGGGCCTGCCATGATGGCAGCCAGCTTAGAGGGCACATTTACAGGCAAGGAGTCACAGGACTCCCCATGGGCAGACATGGTGCGGACAGTGAGCTCCTGAGCTGCCTGCAGGGACTGGATCTGAGAGGGGCCCAGCAGGGCACTGCCAGCTGTGGGGGACGACACCTCAAGCACCTTGGATACAAGAAAAAAACATGTAAATTAGAACTGACCAGCCCATTTCTGCTTTATTGAAAGAAACTGCAACAAAAAACTGTAAGTCTTTACCTTTTTCTTGTCGGCATATATAGTGTATCCAGTGACACGGACGCCGTTGGAGGTCCCAGCAGCATCTATGGTGACTGGCAACCAGCTGATGAGAGCAATTCCAGGAGATGGGCCGTGCTCCAGCTGGACATCCAGAGGAGCATCAGGGGGTCCTGGAGCCATTAAAAGCATTACACCACAGCCAGTGGCAGACATGACAAACATGTTTTATTACCAGCACAGGATTGAGTGAATTGCTTAAATTGAAAATACTAATTATCACATTAGGCACATGATTCTACAGAGGAAGCTGCCATCTACCACTCTAACCGCTCTAAAGGAACAGTAAGAAACTTAGAAACCATATACCTGAGCTCCCAGACTGTGGGCATGGGACTTAAGCAAATTTGAATGATAGTTTAGAGATATACAACTCACACTGAATATGTATCATACAGGCCTAGAGGTGATTCAAAAAATACTATGCAAATATCTACAGTAAATACTGCTGACTGGAAGGGGAGCAATAAAGGAGTACAGAGTGATATCAAATCAAGTTCATGATTTAAAACAGGACTGCACAAAAAACATGACTCACACGGTGTTTTGAAATGAATGTAAGTGTACCAGCTGCCTGAACTGTAAAACCTCTGTCTGATCATGTCACCTGAGGGTGTGCAGGTCGTCTTCCTCTCACACAACTCATTCTGTGCTCAGGCGTTCTGACTGCTTCATAAAGGAAATTCAGGAGCTCATAAAAGCCTTGCAGGAGGTCCGGTCATCTCATTTAAAGAGAAGTGCTGTCCCACACTTATACAATGAGCTGGATACAACAGTACAATATGGAACCATTTTGGCACATGAATGGTGGATGTAACCACCTCAACAATGCCAACTCTGTGTCTATAAAATGTAAGTCACATGTGCATACGCTTAGAATTACAACTCACTGAGTAACCACACAGTTGTAAGTCTGTGACAAGGATCAATCACTTTCTTAAAGACACACAAATACCAGCGGACCAGACACAGTCATCATCTCACTGTGATGTCACACTGACACACTATGTGTATCTGAATCAAACACTTGCTTTAACAGAGCCACAGAGCCACACTGCAGTTATTACTTTGATACAAATTCTTCACAACCCTTCACCTTGATGAAATATTTAAGCTCACATGTTCTGTGTCTGTGCATCTTCAGTGGTACAAACATGACCCATACACAGTGTCTAGGTGTAGTCAGCAGTTCACCCTCAGAGAACATTTGACAGATAAAAAGCTGAAGCCTGACCTGCCATCAGTGTGGTGAAGGTGATTGTAGTGCTTCTGTGTTCACGTCGCTCCACAGGTAACTCCCATGGCGTGCGGTGCGGGCGTGCCTCCACCTTGACTGTGTACTGCAGGCTGGGCAAGAGGTTATTGAGGCACAGTGAGTAGCAGCCAGCCTTTACCAGCTCAAACTCCTCCTCATTCAAGGACACAATGTGCACATAGTTACTGTTGCTGGGCAGCCAGGTCAGGTTGGCAGAGGTGGCGGTGACCCTCTCCACACGCACCTGCGTGGGCGCCACACAAACATCCCGACCGACCAGCATACTGCAGCGGAGCTGGTCTGAGAGACCCTTTTCTGTCAGGCTTTGCACTGACACACGGTAGGCCTTGAGGTTTATGTCCAGTCGCTCTAGCACCGCTTTGGTCTGGGAACCGAAGGGCACATTGAGTCGCAGCTCCTGGTCCACGTACACATTGTAGCTCCACACATTGCCCCACCCAGCCGGCACCAACGGAGGATCCCAGCCGATGATGATACTCTTGGCAAGCTGCTTGATGAGGGTGAGCTTACGTGGGTAAGGCACAATGTCCACTCCCACCTCCTCCAAATCCAAGTCCAGGCCGTTGGTGAGGGGGGCTGACACAGCCAAGGCTGAATCTGAGGGGGCGGAGGCAGGGCCAGAGGCAGCGGGGGCCTCTGTCCTTTCTGAGGCGCTGATGCCCATGTGGAGGTGATGCTGGTGGCTGGCACTGTGCAGGCTGCTGTCAAGCAGGGAGTTATGGGACATGTCACCCGTCTCTGGATGGTGAGTGCTCATTACATCATCATCTGATACACGTTCCACAAAGTTGGAGGGGACCAGCCCTCTGCGTCCATCCATCAGCTCACCTAAAAGGAGCCACACCAAAACACTAAACATCTGCTACAGACACCACCAGGATCCTCTACAGAGCATGACCATGATGTTCCACACTGACCTTCATAGAAGCCATCATCATCCATGTCTCCATACACATAGATGTACTCTCCAGCAGTGAGGGGCAGCTCCACTTCAGGGTTGTCATTGGGGCCATCGTAAGGATTGTAGCTATTGGACGTCCACTTACAATGAATCATGTTCCACAACATACTTTGTGCTGGTGTAGTGAGCCAGCTGATGTGTCAGCTTAATGCTTACCTGTATCTGGCAATAAAAACCTGAAGCTTTGCTGCTCCTCTGCTCGCTGTGTAAGGTGCCGGGGCTACATCAATGTCCAGCTCCTCGACTTCACTGGCAGTGTCCACCTAAGAACAATATGAACACATGGTGACATGAAAGGACCTTCAGCAAATCCTGAATGGCCTTCACCTCTTCAAAAAACACACACACACATTAAAAGGAAAGTAAAAGGAGAGAAATGGTGCTTTTATTCATTTAAGATGATAAATCCATGCTTCACGAGCAGCGATGGGAAATAACACATATTACAGATATTATCTTGAAACTTTCTGTTTGTAAATCTTTGTGTTTGACTGTAAGAGACCTTTTGTACAGAGGAAAAAATCTGAATAAAGCCAAAACAGTAAAAAGAAACAAAACTATTTCCTCTAAATACATAATTACAAATTTAATTCCAAATGTAATTTACTTTTCATATGTAAGTCTAATGTTGTATATTGTTACATTGTGAACAATATGAATGAGTTACTACTGTCAGTAGAGAATCACCTTGATAAGCGATGTGGTGTGTAATTTTCATTCATAACACTTACACACAGTACACTAAGAGAGACTGTGTATTTATAGCTTCCTGGGAAAACCTTTTTAAGGATAATCACCTACAACTACTACTGTATAACCTTCATAATCCACAGTGGATCCACAGCAGAGTGGATTATCTCACTGAATATGAGCTTTATTGAACTGTGTGTAGACGAGCGACTGGATGAAAAGATGAAAGACAAGATGAAAAGTCTCCTGTGCAAGATTAGACACCGACTCTTTGAAGACGCAGTGAAACAAAACAACTAACTACCAGAAGCTTCAGTGTATGAGCAGCAGAGGCTCTGACATTGTTTGCTACAGTTGCTACTTGCGTGAGATAGCAGACAGTTTAAGGAAGGCTTTTTAATCCATTAAATCCACAGAAAGGATGTGATCATGCATGGCCATCTTGGCAATCTTTATCTGCCTTTCTGTCCATGGAGAAACAAAGAACAGCTGCAGGTCAGCTTCCTGCACCATCACACAACCTGGACAAGAGACTTTTTATTTGTCTACAACCAGGGCTGCAAAGAAACCCTCATCTATCCATTAAGTGTTAGTCTGGATATTAGTGGCTAGCAGCTTCCAGATGTAGTAGCCTGTATCTGTACCACACTGCATTATGTTGTGGGAGGTGACTGTCAGAATGATGAGCACTACTTCTCCTTCCATGCACAGAGCGACTCAAAAGTAATAATTCACTCAAGGTAGCTCAAATAAAACTTGTAGTAACCGCATTTGCTAATCACAATCAGTGCTGTGAGGTAAAACATTACTGATGCACTGCCAATAAATGTACATCACAACTACAACGTTTCAATTTCAGTGTGACTAAATACAACAGTGACTGTCTCAAAAACCTAAAATCATCATAGTGACTGTTCATTTGTGTGTAGCCTGTGAAATGTAATGATAAACCCTGGAGCAATTAAACAAGGGAAAACATTTACTCTGTAAATACTGAGTACTGGTACCTCGTGTGTTGGGCTGGATTTGTGCGGACTGAGGTGGGTGTCAGACTTGGGGGTGAGGTGTGTGGTCTCTGACTTGCTGGAGGAAGAGCCTGACTTGCTGACGCTGATGGTGGGCAGCTCTCGATGCTTGGTGACAGGCGAGCGCTCCACCCTAGACAGCCCTGCAGCGTGGGGGGTGGCCCCCAGGCGCAGTGCAGTGGTCACATCTAGCAGGAGACAGGGGAAAGAGGATAATCCGTGACTTTAGTGGAAAACCCCAGCCCCTCTCACTGGTTAACCGGGTTGAATCCATGAGCTGTTAGGTGGATGAGGTCACTGGTTGACATGCAGGAGGCTCAAGGTTAAACGGGCTGATTAAACAGTGGAGGAAAAAAAAATCCCATCTCCATCTGTCTGAGGTCAGAGGTCACACTACCTTGTGGCAACGTGTGTCACACCAGCACTGTTAAGGGGCTTAACTGGTTCCACGCTTCACAGACACTTGGAGCTTCAGCCCCCCAGCACTGACCCTCATGTGATGGTGAGAATTACAGACAAGATCTGCTGCAGTGTGGGACTGTGACAGTGACCGTGCAGGTGAGATGACGGGTCCGAGCATGCCCAACACATACTATGAATAACGGAGACGGAGAGCGTACCAAGCGGATCGTTACCCTCAGGGCAGGAGAGAGTGTCACCTCCCTCAAGACTCCAGAAAGCTATTTCACCCAGGGACACCATATCCCATGAGCCACCACCAGTGCAGTCTAAAACACATGAACAGTGTAGGAGAGAGAGGTTGGACACAGCTGTGGGACATCAGGGAGGAAGATGTGGACGTTGTGACACTTGAGGCAGCTGTGGCTGGGAGTACATTACAAAGAATATTCTACAGATGTTGATTTGAACCAGGTTTTCTTATCTCTGTCACTTCCTGTGTCCTTGTTGAAACCATCTCATCAGGATGTATCCCTGATGGGATGGTTTCTTTGTATCCATGAACACTAACAAAGATTAAACATAAAAACCTGATTATGGTGAGACAATGATTCAACTAGTAGATTATCTTGAAACAAGAATCTATGAGTCAGACTGACTCTGAGTCATCAACCAGTTGAGATGATATTAAAACTGTTACCAACCAGCAGTGTATTTGAAATGTCACCAAGATAATTTGTTAATATGCAGTTAAAGTGAAGGTAAGCAGTTTATGGTTATCATAATCACTGACCAAAGTGATCCACTCATTTCATCTGGCTGTTCAAAACCCTTTAGAGCAAAAATAATCCCAAAATACCAGACGTGCAGTAACTGCAGTAAGGACTCTCAAAGTGGTGACCGTCTCACCTCGGTCTGCGGTCAGGCCCACCCCGTTGGTCAGAACAGACAGGCTGGGGTTGTTGAGGAGGCTGGAGCTGGCAAGGTCCACTTTCGAGGCCTGCAGTCGAAACTTCTCCAACTCCGTGGACAGCAAACCAAACTGTTCGCTCTGGCTGCGGCATTTCTCCTCCAGCTCTCGTACCTTTGACTGGGCATGAGGCCAAACAAACATGGAGAACACACTCAGTACAAACACAGGGCTGTATGACTTGGACTGTGAGAATCCACCTTTCAACACTGTAAGAGAGAAGATCATCATTTTATGATCAGTCAATTTTTACCTGATTGTACTTTACTGAGTTAATACTATAGTGTATGAGTAGGAGGGGCTGTGTTTTAAGGTGGATTTCTCCATTAATCAGTCATGTGGAGGGATCTAACCCTGTAAGAGTAAGTGAACGTCAGTAAATAAAAATAAATACACATGATCTTACACTTAGGACTGTTTTGGTACATGGACTAATGCAACAGTACAGTATGCCACATGAATGCTTTATAAAAACAAAGCATTACAATGTGATGTTAGCTTCTGCAAGACAGAGGAGATAAACTGCCACTGAAATATGTGTTGAAGCTGCACACACAAGAATTACAGGTGGAAAGAAAAGGGCAGCTAAAGTCTTGTGTTGAGATGGAAACAGGAGTAAAGCGTTGGTTGGGTACGCGAGGCGCACACAGCCAATAGGCAGCGAGGGTTATTTGTCAGAACACTACAGAGGTTTGTCTCAGCCCTACTGAGTCTCTGTATGTGGCTGATTTCACTTCCGGTTGCGGTGAGAGTTTCCCGGCAGGCTGATCTGACAGCAGCCTCTGTGTGAAACTGTGTGAACAACATTTCCTGTTAGCGCTCACCTACACGAGGCCCAGGCTGCAGTCAGTCTTTATCTATCTACGCTGAGCTGAAGATTCACCTCACCCTTAACTGAACACACACACACGCAACATGATGTGTTGCATATGTGGTGTAAGATCAAGCAGCAGGACGATGGTGGGGAGTGTTCACTCAGTAGCTGTGTCACAGGCACACTGTTGTCCAGCCTCATGGAAATAACCTGATTAGTACACAACTGTTTGACAGTAATTACTGTGGGATGTTACTCCTGCTTCCAAATTAACTGCATGCAGTAAACACACATGATGTTCAAATCTGGCTGAGTTCTGTCTAACTGGAATAAAAATAAACTGGGAGTTGGTGGTTCAAGCTACAGGGGCGAGGGAGGATTTGACGTAGGAAGACACATTATTTGGCCCAGGAGGTCAAGGAGTACCTGCATGCAATCCAGCGTGTTCTGGTTAGCAAAACACAAAGGACAACAAAAGATATATGAAAGCAAACACATGCTGGAGAAACAATGAATGTGGGAAGGAGAAAACATATTCATGAAGTAGAAACACAGCAATGTGAGTCCAGGTCAGCAAGAAAATCCTGTCAGAAGTCAAACTCTACAGAGCGTCTCTTGGCCCTCAGCAGCAACACTTGCCCTCTACACGAACACACACACTGTTGTAAACTCCCCAAAAACGTCTTTTAACACAAAGATTAAAAGTTGCGTGTGCTGGCTGATTTCTCAGGAGGGGAAGAGACTTTCTCTGTAATGCTTTGGGTTTAAAAGAGACAGAGTAGGACAGACAAAGCCAGGAGGAAGGAAACAAGCCATTTAAAAAGATCATAAAGCAGGAGCAGCTATACTCTACCAGCTCCCTTTGCAACACAAGCACGGTCAACTCCTGAAATAAAATACAGAGGTTTTTAAGGGACAGACCACGTGTGAAATGAGGAGTGCAGACAGCACACTGCACAGTCTTCAGCTGTGGATGAGGAGTTTTGCTGTGGTGGCTTTTGATCTTTTTTCAATCTTTTAAAATCAGTAATCAATTAGCTGGGGAGTTCAGCTGCCCTCGGCCGTCTGCATTCACTTTGAAAGTGTCTCACACTCACACCACAAGCAAGCATCCACATGACAAACAGCAGAGCAGCCACCTGTTCAAACTCAGTCTTTTTTATCAGGGCTACTAGTGCCACACAAAGTACTTTGTGTTTCTCCGCCAGGTGCATGGATAAGAATAGAGAGTCAACCGTACAACTGTGCTACTTCAGGGGCCATGTGGTGTGTTTTACCCAGTCACAACACATTTAACACAAGCTATTTTTCCTCTGTCTGTTTTACTAATGTATTTGTAGTGTAGTGCATGAGAGAAATGCAGATGAAGTCTCCTCCCCTCTTTCATGGTGCGAGTTCTTCTTTGTGGGACTTTATTCAATTCTTGGCAGTTTTGATTTTTATTTTGCTACGACATCTTAAATTCATGAAAGCTCTGCCGGCACAGTGGTGTAACATAAACTCACCTCCAGCATCTGAACCACTCCTTCATGCTCCCTCTTGGCAAATAACTGGGCCTGATGATGAAGAACACATTAAAGTCATGACAACATGTGCACAGAAGATTTTATTTCAAACATCCAGAGCTCTGCTGACATCACCTGATGCTTACTGGTGCCCAGAGGCTGCCTCCTGCTGGACAAAGCACCTCAACTACCTACATTTCACTGAAAGCAGCCGATAGACAACAAGGCTTTGATTTTAGCAGGACACAGTACAAGTATGTGCAGTGATGAGGAGGCTGTGGTACGTACCCGCTGTAACCGTTTGATCTCATCCTGTTTGAACTTAAGGATAGCCAGTGCCTGCTCATGTTCCAATTCCAGCTGCTGCCTTCGCTCGGCGACCTCTCGCATGTGCTGCTCACAAACACAGCGATGCATCACGACAAGTTGCACTGATAGTGGGGAAATTGAAACAACACACAAAGTATCTGACTCCAGCAGTACCTTTAGGACCTGCTCTAGGTTCTCCAGTTTGGCACGGAGTCTCTGGTTCTCCTCGAGAACTGAATTCTGTTGAGCGGTCACTTCAGAGAGATCTTCCCTCAGCTCCTCATTCTCAGCCCGAGTCTGGGAAACAACAGCAGCTTAACTGTGACCACATCTCCAGCACCAGGACGGTGAGTAAAACACGTCTATAAAACCATACAAGTGAAGAGGGCAGGAGACACCGACCTGGTCGAGCAGCTGTGCCTTCCTCCTGAGGAGATCTGCCTCCTCCTTTAGTTGCTCATTTCTGCCCCGCTCATCCTCGAGCTGGCTCTCCTGTTACAAAAACACACTACAAAGTTCAGATAAACCTGAGGGAATCCATGGCTCCCCCGCCGTCATGATGTTCACCACGGTAATGCTGAAACCAGGAGGCCTGCCAGACTGCTTACCAAATCCAGACATCTCTTCTGTCGCTTCTTTACTTCATGCTCGAGATTTTCACATTCTTTCCTCTTCTTGCTCAGCTCACTTTCCTGAACCAACAGTGACAACAGAGACACACTGAGGCCTCTACAACCTCTCACACTCTGCACATACTGTTAACATCTTATACAATATATAATAATGAGGACAAATGATGTGCCTTTACTTTTTGCAGAACAGATTACATTTTGTTTAGTTTCCATACTGACCTCTGACACAGCAGCAATGAGGTATTACAAAGCTTAGCATCCTTTAATTATTCTAAATGCAGCTTACATGCAGGTCCAGCATAGGAGAAATCAGCTTATTTCAGCGTGGCCACAGGACCTCAATCAAGTATTACCACTGCGACTATGTGGTGGTGGAAGGGTGGCGGGGTGGGACAGGCTAATTGCAGACCACCAGCAGCTGACTGGAGGAGATACTCTACTCTGACCAGAGTTGACACAGCAAGACAATAAAGATAATTAAATTGCAATCTGTGGTCTGACTGTGCACCAGCAGCAGCTCTCACAGGACTGAATAATGTCCTGTTGTATTTTAACATCCCCACTGAAGCTAAACTGCTGCATCTGGCTCTGGTGGTTGGAACCTAAATGAACTGTTGCCTGTTTGACATTTCTCACTGAGCAGCATTTCACAAGCTTTTTAGGGAGATGTTTCCACACAGACCTGTCAGAAAAGCTTCAGTTCCTCTTCATTAACACCATCCTCCATGGTCCATGGGTTACACTACTTTATGTAGAATCCAGATTCCTTTTCATACAGTTAAACAGTCGATACTTAGGTCAGTCACTTAGGGCAGGGCCTGCATGTTTCAGCCATGTATCTCCTACATTTAGCTACATGCCTAATTATTCTGGATACCTAAGTATACTTTGCAAATTAATCTATAACTTTAGGAAACTGTTTCTATTATTACATAAAAGCATGTTTCAATAGTTTTAGCATTACAATCATTTTAGCCACCTATACTAAGCATTTATCTAATATTTAGCTCAATATTTTACCCATTTACCTGTTACTCATTAGTTTTAGCCAACTATTTATCCATTGGTTAGACTCCTCTACTGATATGTTTCCTAGTTTTTAATTAAGTGCAGACCTTTATTTGATATTAAATTGTAATAGATATTTTTTTTCTAGTTAAGCTAGTTTTTCCATATACCTCAGATTATTATACGTCTCCTCTGACACCGAGCTGCCAGCAGCTGCTTCTTCTCCAGCCTTGTTTCATTGTAACCTTAACAACACACTGAGAAACTGGCAAACACAAGCTTGCAGGTGAGTCCTTGAATTCCCCAGAAAGAAAAAGACTCACAGCCATGCCAGCAGATGTGAGGCTGTAGGTGCACACAACAGTGCACCCAGATAACATTAGCATGCTAACATGCAACAAAATGATGGAGCTAACATGCTAATATTTGGCATTAATGAAGCATTTTACCATCTTGACCATTATAATTTGGTAGGATAGTGTGCTAATATCTGCTGATTAGGAATAAACAGGCTAAGTTATTGGTACTGCCATTAGTTTCATGGGTACTGGGTAATAAACTAAAGAACTGAAAGAGTTCACCTGATGATGGGGCTAAATAAAAATGAATATTCAATTGATCCTCTGGATGGATCAGTGTCTACACCATATTCTGTACCTATGTATCTTGTCTGTGTTGAGATATTTCAGTCTGGACATAACCTGTAAACTGAGCATCAGAGCAAGCATAGCTGAAAACATCCCCTGCATGCTCTCAGGTTAACATGGTTTCTAGGAGACTCAGTGTTTACTCAGCTGATGAGGCCTGTGCTACATTTGTACCTAATGTAAATTATTGGTCCCACGTTTCTTCCACAGCCTAATTACATCTCTGAAAGACAGCTACGTAGTGTATGATGTAAGGTGAAGAGTAACTCAGTGTTGTTTGTCAAACACTGTGGAGTTTCAGGCTGCACTGCACAGCTTTGTATGAGTTTTGGCATGGTTTTGATGGAGTAAATCACAGTCATGAAAAAAAGAAATACACAATAATGACGGCAGCAGGCTGACTTTACTGTGACTGATACTGTGCTGCTGTACCCTGCACTCACTTTTTCATATCAGCTAACTTAATTTTAGCTGGTGTGGTGCACAGTGTCAGTCTCATTGTCTCAAATTTAAATTTTTTATCCCAGCAAAGAAAGTCTACAGAGAGCTGAGAGGGAATATGGTCTGTTTAAGCCATGAAACCTTCTTGTGGATCTGTTTCCAAGGGACAAGATCAAAATAATCCCAGCATTACATAACAAAATCTGACCATAGTTTTCCTTCAGTGACAGGCAGCTCAACCACACCACTGATATTCAAGCTTTACTTTGACATGAAAATGCAAAGTGGGTCGGCAACGCTGGATCCCCACAACTAGTGCTAGTATGCAGTTGTTGCTGCTGAGAGTGCTGCCTGTGTGTGGATGGCTGCTGGGTAGAAAGCACTGCTTTGAAAGCAGTAACCCTCTGCATTACTAACCCTCTCATATCAGCAAGCAGCAGCTCTGATTTGTACAGAACAACTGATAATGTTGAGGAATAAGGGAAATGTTCATATTAACAAACTGCTTTCATAAGCTGTACTCATGCAGTACTTCATACTGTAGCTTGAACTGAAAAAACTGGAGGTGGCCTGGTATTTGTTCCTTGAAAATCCCTCCATGCTGGTGGTCTACAGGTTCCTCTAAACGACAGGGTCATTTTGAAGTTCAAACCAAGCCTAATATTTGATGATCTCACCAGAAAGTGTAGGTGCTGCTCCTTGGTGTGTTCCTCCTGATGGGAGGGGGTCGGGCTGAGGCCCGGTGGGGGCGTCACTCGCAGCCCCGACTCCTCCTCCTCTCCGGGAGTCTCCTCACCCCTGGTTGGAGCTTCATCTAATGCCACACACGGGGTCTCTCCTACAACCTGAGAGGAACAGCAAGAACCAGCCAGTCACTTTACAGCTCCACAGATTGATGCAGAGCACTGTACACACGGCACCTCCTCCATGAGAGAGGGATTAGCAGCAAGCCTCCCTCCCAGTGGTCCAACTAGAATCAATGAATAATCCAGGGGAATTCCTCAAGCCTCCCACATGACTGCAGCACATCAGCAGGGAGGCTGTCCGCTCTAATTAGGCTACATGCAGGGACTCGAACCTATCACGGCAGGTCACTTCTCTTCACCAGTTACTGTTACACATTCATCTTCAGAAAAGCGATATGGTTCTTCTAAGTGAGATCCAGGTGGGGGGACAGGCTCACAACGGTTAAGGGTTAAGAGTCGGGAATCAGTATCTAATCTTAGAACAAACCTACTTATGTTTAGAGTAGAACTGTGCTAGTGCAGCTAAGGCCGTGACCCAATAACAGGATCAAAGGCACTCTGCCACGTGCTGCAGAGGAGATCTTTACTGTACATTCTCTGTCCTTTCACACTGAAACACACATTATTCTCCATGTCAGGCACACCTGTACAACAGAGGATGACGTGCTGACAGTTTCCATGTAGGTAGACTATCAGGACAGCTAAACACCAACTCCAAAATATCTATTAATACACACTGGTGCAGGATGAACAAATTATTCTAATGTATGTGTAAGTTTGCAGAAGCTGTTGAATTATAGGATTTTCTAACCTGACATAAAAGCCACAACAGGAAAAAACCTCAAACTGGTGTCACAAATGTTCTGGTAGCACGTCTGGATCATACTTTCTAATTTCATAAAAATAAGAATTGTGTTAAATTAGTTTTTAGTAAGACTCTACTGTCAAAAAGAGACCACACAGGTTGGAGACTGTCCAGCCTACAGTTTTACAGAATGGCTGTCTGACACTTGATGCTTACGACAGAAAGCATCCATGCAGCTGCAGTGAAACAGCTGCAAACCAACTCATCCTCATCTCACATCAAGAGGCTGAAGGTTCACACAGAGATGCAGTTTTTAGTTTCAGTAAGACAATAAATATGCCCCCTGAGCCCTCTCTTTGACTTAATCCAATACCACACACACACCAAGATACTCATTTCATCATCTGCACTACCACAAAAACCTGCTGAAGATTTGCTGGCCTCACAGGTGAATGCCTGTTTTGGTTTATAGATGCTTCATGCTGTATGCTGGTCTTCCACTCACACATGTAGCTACTTGCATCAGTCCATAAGGCTTGATGTTTCTCAGACACATGTTCAGACTCCGCAGCAGATCCCTCAAAACGCAGCTGATAACTTCTGGTGACTGTTCAGCACCAAATCAGTGGCGTGGCTGTGAAGTTAAGCGAGGCTGTCCCGAGTTTATCTTTTGGATACCAGAGCAGATGGTGTCAGTAGTGGTGACGAAAGGCCAGCAGGAGGCACTAATTCCATTGGCCCCTAGACAAAAACTGTGCACAGGAAGGAGGGCTTTGAAAACAGGCGCTCTGCTGAATTTTCTGCTCCCGAGGCATTTTGGTAATCATTTAAGATCCGTCACATCCCTAATGAGCGCAGACATGCCAGGTGATCCCAGCCTCCTGGCCACATTCCCATCTTTGTGTTTGGTCAGTCATAGTTAAACCAGCCAGTCTTCTTGTAATTCTTAATTAGCTTGTAGCAGTGCATATCCATTCAGTGGGTTGGCTTAAGTGTGTGGAGTTTGCCGATACAATCTGGCAGCCGTGTTGCTGAAGTGCGAAGGACACATTAGCAGTGGCCGACTTAAGATCCTTACACACATTTAAACAAACCCAATCCTTTTTTATTTATTATTCCACTCCACTCTCATTTTCTCAACCTCACAACTGAACTTTTCAATCAATCAGTTAAAGCAGCCACAGAGGTTATTGTGTTTACCTCTCCTTCCACACATGTTTTCAGGTCACATTCCTTAAAAGAGCAAAGCTTTTTGTAGAGGGCTCACAATGATGAGTTCAAAGAAAATATAATCAGGGTCCAGACGCCGGTTGATATAATTCCTACATGGTTGTTATGGATGAGCAGGGGTGGGGTGGGGGTATTACATAATGCCTCATTTATACAATGTTGTGAGGAATAAAGGGACTGTCAACAAGAGCATTAGCATTATCAAAGCTCAGGTTTATATGAATCATCTCAGAGCTTTATGTGCCAACACACTAACCTAACAGAAGTTACTACAGCCTGACAGCATCTACTCTCCCTTCTCCTGTGGACACGTGAGAGACCAGATCACCTCAGTCTAGTATTGGTGCTTCAACAAATACAAACAGCAATGATCAAAAAGGATAAAATCCTCCTTTAAACCATCTCATCAACTTGACTAGTGGGAGAAGAACCCACCCACACTACCTTTACAGGCTTTATTAGCTAAACAGCACTGCATGATGTTTAATGTGTGAAGTGGTGAATCACATCAAAGCAGAATCAGAGGTTTTGTTTGTAACAAGTTGAATTATTTATACTTTGATCATTAGTGACCACAGTCAAAGTTTTTAAATGAACTATCTAAAAGAAAAGTCAGAAACAGATCTTGTGTCTTCCTCCTGTACAGGAGCATCGTTCAGGGACTGAATACAGAAAGTAGTCACTTGTCAAGAAGTGTTTGAATTGTTGAAGGTTCGCTGTGAGGCAGTGGCTGCTTCAGCTCAGTCCACATGTCCAGTCATTTACAGACTCACTGTGTTGGTCTTGGCCTTTCGTTGTATATGAATTGTCAGACAACCAGTCAGTGTGATGGTGTAGAGGGTCCGGGCCAGAGATTGGTCTAATAATGCTACTGTTAGCTACAGCGACACGCTATTCAAATATATCAACACCAGCTTTCAAAAGCTAATCAAGCTAAAAACGGTTTGGGGTGCACAGGATGTTTGTACACTGCAGCAAGAAATCAGATCATCAGGGAGAAAGAGTCAGTTCAACAAAGATGTTTGCAGGTGAGAGTGAAAACCTGCTGCTGTCAGCTGTTACTTTCAGCCATCCTTCAACCTGGGATGAAATCTGCTGTCAGGCTCCTGTACCCCTGCTGACCACTGTGGAAACAGACTTCAACAAAACAATGCTTGATTACTTATGACGTAAACCAAGCACCTTTCTGTCACACTGCTATACACTGAGGGTGGTGCTGACACACATCTCCTCCAGTGAAATCATCAGCTGATTTCAGGCATCAGACTCTCCCAGTAAAACACTATTTTAATGTCTAATAATCAATAATCGAAGCACAGGAACCTTCAGTTGTGAATGAACAGATCTTCTACATTTGGAACCAGGATCTAACAGACCATATGGGGAGTCCAAACCAGGAGGCCACTGTTACTGCATGTAAATAGAAACTTCATCAACATTTCCTATGTTTTGCTGCTGAGTAAATATTCATTTGTTCTACACTGATCAACACCTTGCATGTGATCTCATGTTCAGGTTGTGGCTACATGATGGAGAAGGATGACCTGCAGACAGGTTGTGAACACAGTGAGGGAACCACTCACCAACACACCTACAGATCAACTGGATCTTTCTGGGTATGAGTTATTAGAGACTTCAGAAGGTTTGAAGTGGAGTTCCCTGAACTGTTCAGTTGGATTCAGATGAATTCACTGCTTGGATGCTAGAATCTCAATCTTTTTTAAAAGCCTGAAAAGAGAGTCCACCCCTGTTTAATCAAGCGCTTGTGCTCATTAGGTCTCAAGTATATGTTTCATCATGCTTTTCATTTTTCAGTAGTCCTCTATTTAAATCAAAGAGATGCAATGTTGTTATTTCTCTAAAAAAGTAACGACATAGCTGTTTAGTATAAGTCAAGCTTACACACAATAAGAATGTATCATTATTCAAAGCAGAGATGGAGTCAGCCAGCTGTTGTGTTTCAGTGTAAATTCTCAGGAAGAATCATTTATTCTGACTTCACTGGGTCTTAACCATTAACAGCACCAACAACAGAGAACATTACAACTTGTCTACACTTTACAGTACACAACACACTCATGTGTCTGTCATCTGCTATCAACATGGTAAATGGTAAATGCAGTACATTTATATAGCGCTTTCATGACCTAAGCTAGGTCCCAAAGCTTTACAACGCAACTCATTCACCCATTCACACACACACACACACCAATGGCTACAGAGCTGCCATGCAAGGCGCTAGCCACCATTGGAAGCAACTTAGGGCTCAGTGTCTTGCCCAAGGACACTTCGACATGTGGACAGGAGGAGCCGGGGATCGAACCTACAACCTTATGATTCATAGGCGACCCACTCTACCAGCTGAGCCACAGCCACCATGGTTAATATCACATGAAGTCCTGACTTTTACACTCACAGTGAGAGTGGTTCTGCCTGTGTCTGGCACACACTGAACAAAACATTCAGAAATAAATAAGTAACAGTGCATAAAGGCTTCAGAGTAATAAACACAGTCACAGAAATCACTTCCACAGCTAAAGACTGTCCTCAGGCTGAGACCACAGCAGGTCCCATTCACTGTTGTTGTTGTTGGACAAAATCGTAGCTTAAAGTGTCACCTGTTCTGTGCTCACTGCCTCAGATGGTGAGGTGTGATTGTGCACACTTCACAGTGATGTTGTCCATGTATACTAAAGGATCAAGCACGCCCGGGGCCCATGCGTACTAAAGCAGGGTCAGATCCCATTCAGCAGGCCCTGAATGCCATAAGCACATTGGTGTAATCCCTGCAGACTACTGAAACGGGTAACTGGATCACTTCTTTTAAAAGCACCTTAATGGATTGGCCTGGCCGTTGATTTTCTTTTTAATGCGGAACATATCGATGTCCACCAATCAAACCCTCCACTACCCTGTCACTAAGTCGCTCTGTCTAAATTCTACATCTGGAAGCTCCAAAATATGGCTGTTACAAAACCAGGTTTCTGACAGCCTGCCCTTGACTAGGCCTCATGTTTGTCTTGTCTTTCTGATCTGTAAGAAAGTGGCAGTCCACCCCAGACAAGAGTGGGATTTAGCACAGGATTTGCTGAAATGAATATTTAAAACAGCAGCTATGAGACTGAAAAGAAAAATCCCTTTAGCTGCCAGTCCTAGTGTAATACCAAGATGGAGCATACAACATACAAATAATCTGTCACAATAAGCTGGTGCGTTTAATATCCAACACAAATGCAACATTCACTGCCTGAAGCCACTGCTCACATTCCCCATTCGTCAGAACATGGACGAGGTTTCAGTGTCAAGCCTCAACTTTGAGTTGTGCACAGCTCCAGCCTCACACCAACACACTCATATGAGGTTACGCAAGGAGAAGTACAGTGGACCACTGACACCTACACACAGAGACAAGACAACTCTCAGGATCACTTACCCCTTTTGTGTGATCTGTGGCAACGTCAAGGCTTCCCTTGGCCTGCTAGTTATCCAGAGCAGGGCGAGATAGAAAAGTCTTTAGTGCGGCTGGAGTCTTACCTACCACCCAAAACCCTCTCACCGCTGCCACAGCAACAGAGAGCGGATTACTGGACTGTACCATTCTGTTGTTAGAGGGGATTAGAGTTCACACAACATGGCCTCTTTCTGGGTGTGCGCGTGCCACTGGGAGTGAGTGTGTGCGTCCCACAAATGAGAGATTACCACAATCGGCATTCTCATTTGAGCTTCAAAGGCAGAGAATTTACTCTACTTTACAGGCAGCGGAGACTTTTACAAAAATGGATGAAATAAGGTGCAAACCTTTAAAAAGACGCAAACTGACATTAATAAAGAAAAACTGCACCTTTAAACTTCAAAACAACACCAGGGAATTTGTAATTTTCCTTCATTACATTTGTTTACTGGTGTGAATTCATATTATTTCAAGATTTAAAATCACAATGTAACCTATTTATAATGATTCATTTTTCTAATTGTTGTAAAACTACTGATGTATCACTTCTCTGGTAAATAACTGTTTCTAAGAATTGAACCGAGAGAAGATCAGAGTGTGTGACTTTGGTGTCTTTGATCAGGCCCAAGTTCAAGACAGGGAATCATCTCATTATGGCTTGTGGCAGATTAGTATTGAGTCCAACCTCCAGCCATTATATAACACTGCACAACAGCCTCCATGCCAACATAAACATACACTAGCTCAGAGGGCTGTAGTTTACATTTGTACTATGTATAATCCAAACCACACTGTCGTATCAATAAATGTTCCCAGGTGTACATGTGCATATGTGGCTTGATTATGAAGGAATACTTCCTGTTTAGAAATGAATCAGAGGGTCAGGCTCAGTGTTACTGTTCTTTACCTTCTCTCCCCCGTCCTCACACTGCGCTGGGTCACCACAGTCCGGGCTTTGGTTGTGCTGCTGTCTGGATGATGTGACCGACAGCTGCCTCTGCAGCCGCAGAACCTCCTTCTGAGACTCCCTGAGAAGCTTCTCAAACTGCACTCTGCCAGACGGACCAGGAGAGCCCTGCACACACATGCACACACAGCAAATACCTTTAAATCAGCACATTACTGATATCTCACTGTTTTATATTATAATTTTCAAACTCACTGTGATCTAAAACTGCAGATTTTTCTTTCACTCTGCAGCGGATTTCTAACAATTAACAACACACATTAACACTCACAGCTGACTCTGTGTAACAAAAAAACCTGAAACTGATTCTGGGTCATTAGAGTCAAACATGTCGTTTTGATTCAGTTTGATTCAGATTTTTCCAACTTGAGTGGGACATGAGATTCAGCCACAGAGACTGTCACTAGGTCAATGCATAGCTCACCCTGTAAGACCTTTTATTATTAAACCCAGCAGATGTTCACATTCAGGAGAACCAGCTCTAAGTCACTGGTATTTAAAGACAGGCACTTAGAAAGGCAGCCTATTCATGCACTGTCATCTATGTAGACATCAGCAGTGACGCAGCCTTTGTAATGCGGGCTTAGAAGGAGGTGGGATAAGCAGTACCCATGTTGTCCAGCAGAGAGCGAGCTTGTGGCATTATCAGACTGTAGCAGTAAAGATGAGCTGGGTTAGGTCAAACAAACAAACTGGAACAAACCATCAACCTGACTTCAAATCAGTGACCACAGTTCAGTCCAAGCTAAGTTACTGCCTCAGGTTTCTGAGGAGTTGTAAATACCTTAGTGGTCCCCAGCCGTGCCTCCAGCTCCCTGCACTCCTGCTGCAGGGCAGCAATCTCCTTGTCTTTAGATAGCAGAGCATCAGCGTGCTGGGCCAGGTCACGAGCTCGCTGACGGGCAAATGCCCTCTTGTACTGTTCCACTGAGCTGGGTCTCATCAATGATGGTGAGTTCACCTGGAAAGGAAAGGATTTCAAGGATGAGGTCTTCATTTGCATGTGTGTGTGTGTGTGTGTGTGTGTGTGTGTGTGTGTGTGTGTGGCCCAGGACAGCAGCAAAGAACAGTTACTAATCAGTGGTTTCCAGTGCACACTCCTTGTACAGACTGAAGTACACTTCTCTGCCCAGTGAGCAGCAGAGTTCAGGGGACAGGGTGTCTCCCCTCCGTCTGGTCCCTGGTAGAGTTCTTCTGGAGTTTTTCTTCTAATAATGTGTCAACCTAACAAATCCCAGTTTCCTCCCAGCTTGCTGTATCTCCATCAGAAGGACCCACTCTGGAAACCTCTTTGGAAAACACTGACATGGCCCAAAACAGTGTGGAAGTATCTAAACCTGCTACTGTATATCAAGAAGTAGTCCCTGTCCATTCTGCTGAAGCTGTTCATTTCACTGCTCTGCATACCACTGCTACATTAACAAGCAAACAGTGTTTTACTGCTTGTCTCCTCAGTGTTTTCTTCTCCCACTCCAGCTGCATACACATGGATTTTACCATGTGAGTGTTTTCCTGTTCTGAACAAATATATGTTGATATGTGTGTCTGTGTGGCAGCACTGATGATACCTAACCAGGAAGCTATGTTGTAAAATACAGAACATTGTCCAGCAGAAGGTGCTGTCCACTCCTCAGGATTTACTAGGGATGTTTTATAAAGGATGGACAGTCAGGGATTTGATCCTTGACCCCTGTATGTATGTAATCTTTGCTATATTTGCTACATCTCTTTACTAACAGATATACTGCACCTCAGGGGACCTGCTAGACCTTAGACTTCTTTTTTAATTGTAGTGATGCATTTACATATTCAGTAGGTTACTGGTATTTACAGATGCCCTCACTCACACCATCCCCACCTCACTACCAGACACTGTGATGATGTGGTGATTTGGATAGTGGTGCCTGAAAATGAGTCAGCTGCAGTATTTGGTTGAGAGAGGGTGAGCACAGTGCGGAGCTGTGCAGTGTGCTGTATGTGAGGTGTACCACTTTGAGGTTGGCCTCCTGCAGTTTGCGAGCCCTCTCTTCCAGCCTCTTAGCGAGAACAGCCAGCTCCGTGTTCTTCCTCCTCAGCCGCCTGACCTTCTCCTCCGTCTCTGGGGCACTGCTCTTCCGCTAAACACACGGGAAACAAATATGATCATCAGACAGTGCCTGCAGCAAAAGCTAACACAGCAACACCAAACAAGACAGTCACACTGACAGTGATTCAGGGTCATTAACGGTCTGAAGAGGGACTCAGCAGCTGGCTTAGTTTATATCATCTGCCTGTGATACCAGGTGGACACACAGGAGACAGATGAACAAAGTAGAACAAAGAACAAGTAAGTTCCGGTAAGATGGCGGCGCGACGAGTGTTGCAGCGGCCCACCCACCGTAAACAGGGGAATGTAATCTCGTTTGTTGTTCTGCGGAATATTCAAATGATAATAAAGTCTATTCTATTCTATTCAAAGGCCAAACAGATCTTTACATATATTTCTTTCATTATTTGTAGAAACTGAAAAATAATGTAACAGAAGAAACAAGGAGAGTAACATCATCATTTTGTTCAGTGTGTCTGTACACCTGCTCTACTTTCTGCCAAGCCTTCAGCTATGACCCCTCTCTGTTGCAGTCTTACCAGCAGGCTGTTCTCCTCCCTCAGTGTGGTGCAGGTCTTCTCCAGCTCATCCAGAGCTCGCAGGAGCTCAGAGTTCTGACGCACCAGGAAGCCACAGTCAGTACCATTCTGAAACACAGGCAGACAACACACACTTTACACACTACTGGCTGTTTGTTCACGTTAACCACAGGGACACAGAAGAACATCACTGCAGTGTTTTTCAGTGTAACAGAGGGATTGATTTTCATTTCTGAAAAATTGTTTAATTCATTATCCATCCACTTGCAGATCAGCTTCTCTGCTGTCAGCCACTGTTTACACAGCCTGTCTAATGGTGGCTGACAGATGACAGCCCACTGAACAGGCTTTTCATCAGACCAACTCATTCAGTCTACAGCTGGCACCAAGCGGCAATTATAACACACCAGCTCAGCAAGAGAGACA
>OOFC01023148.1:5380-16118 GCA_900323345.1 Pseudochromis fuscus
CAAAACCGAGGTGGGGCGAGGCGAGGCGGTACCAGTGTAAATGCACCAAAACCCGAGGCGAGGCGAGGCGATACCAGTGTAAATGCACCAAAACCCGAGGCGAGGCGAGGCGATACCAGTGTAAATGCACCAAAACCGAGGTGGGGCGAGGCGAGGCGGTACCAGTGTAAATGCACCAAAACCCGAGGCGAGGCGAGGCGATACCAGTGTAAATGCACCAAAACCGAGGCGAGGCGAGGCGAGGCGATACCAGTGTAAATGCACCAAAACCGAGGTGGGGCGAGGCGAGGCGGGACGATGCGGTACCAGTGTAAATGCGACTTAAGTGCAGTCCACTTCCTTCTATTGGCATTTCCCCATTATAAGAGAAAGTGACTGTGTTGGATTTGTTTTTTTTGGGGGGGGTCCCATCCTCTTATCTTACCCAAGATTTAATTATTCATCCCCTGGGTAATACCCTTACAAAAAACCATCAAGAACTCAGTCGTTTCTGTAACGTCGCTCACAAACAAACCGGCAAACAAACAAACCACGGCGGGAAAAAATTAATCTCCTTGGCGCCTTGGGTAAATATCATCTCACATTAACACTGAAGAGCATTTTCAAATGAGCCACATTGTAAAGACTAAATATAGCAGCAGTAACAGATTGTCATAACAAGTGCTTGTAAGTTTCTCCATTAAAAGGAAAACAGTGCAGTGACCTGTCTGTGTAACACACACCACTGTCTGTCCCACTTCTTCTCTTTCACTTAATTCTCTCCTCTGTACAGATCACATTGGCAGAGGGCACACACAGGACAGAGCAGGACACTGGTGATAATTGTGTATTGGATTCTGACAAAAACACACCAGCTGTGGATGGATGAAAAGGTCCAGCTCAATCTCCTGGTGTCCCCCCACCTCCTCCTCCCCTCCTCATCTCTCTGGTTTCACTTTTTCCACCTGTCTGCTCCATCCATCGCTTCAATCCCTTAATGCAAACGCATCTCGACCAGAAATAATCCAAAGATGAAATAATCATCCCCCCTCAACATGGAGTCAATTATCCCCACCGCTGCTGGTTCTAAGTCTTTAAACATGCCACCTTGTCAGCGATCATAATCTGAGCCGAATCAGCATTTAGCACGACCGCAGCTGCTTAGGTTGACCCAGAGAATATCAGAGGAGAATTAATGCCTATCATGTGATGCCACCCGTATTGTCCTTCAGTCTTCAATCTCCCTAAGTCGCTGCAGTCATCCGTTTCTCTCGGGGTAATTGTCTCTGTATCGCAGTGCAGGCAGAGATCAGCCTCTATCGCTACAGTGTAAAGGGAAGGAAGAGATGTGGGCTTTGGATGAATAACTACCTGGAATTAAATTCAACTTTTAGCTCACTTTAATTCACGTGAAGGCCAGTTGCATAGTGGGTGGCAGCAATATGCCAACGCTGTGTCTACCAGAAATAAAACAAGCAGGGCGTTTATTCTATTAACCTTCATTTATAATGTTTTTTATTTGTCAGTATAACAAAGTTTCCACCTCAGGCAAGCACAGAAAATGTTTTACTACTTTGTGTCTTTTCATTTCTTATGCACATAAAAACCAAGCAAACAAACAGAAACTCACTTCCTAGATATTTTTATAAATGCATCAACACAAGGCTTTAATGAAAACCTCTTTCTGTGGTCTGCTGTTGTAATAATCAATGTTTTCAACAGTGTTTAATCCAAATCCGTCCATGTCTGTCCACTGTAAAGTCACAATGTCCCAATCAAATACATGGAAAAGGATTGACAGGGAAAAAGGAAAAAAACTGTTTTCATTCACATATAATCACCTGTAAAACCGTCTTTATGTGTTTGTTTTTTTTTACATGTGTCTTCAATATGTACAGAGGGAGCAGGTCCTATTTCAGGGAGGCCACCATCCTGTGGTGCCACAGCAGCCCAGGGCGGACAAACCAAACTCTGACTGTACACCATAGACAGAAACCAGGTGTCAAAACTGAAGCCAATAAAGAAGTGCAAAAAACTGCAATACTCCCAATGGCCACTAGATGATGTCTCCAAAAAACTCTGACTCCATGTGCAAAAATCCTGAATTTCAATCATGAAATGCTCCACACATGAGTCAACACATTTTTTCCACAAGTCTGTCTGGTGTCATTAGATGAACTCAGCTCTTCTCCTCAGTGATCTGATGGTTAATCTGAAAATCATGTCATCATTAAGCTTCAAGAAGAGGAAGATTTAGGGGCGTGGTTAGTTTGATTGACAGCTCTGGTCTCCAATGAGACTCGAGCCTCATATACATTAGATAGTATCCTTGGGTTCAAAGGTCAGACCCACCTCTGCTCCACACAACCAACATGGCGACCTTCAAATGCCAAACTCCTTGTTTTAAAATACGAGTGACATCACTTTAGCTTCGTCCATTCGATACAGTCTATAACCTACACAGAGCCTTTCACCTGTTGATGCTGACAAACAGTGCATGTTGGTGTCATGCACTGTTTGTATCGATAACACACACACACACACAAAGAAGAGCAGCACTGATTAGAAGATAAAGAAGAAGAAAAAGAAAGATGAAGAGGAATCAGTGGTGTCTGGTGCTACCTCACAATTAATGAGTTTGAGAAGCAAAATGTTTAAAATGCGTTCATACTTATTATTCTGCATGAGAACAAGAGATCAGAAAACATCACTGTCAAAGAAATGAAAGTACAACAATGCAAAAAGAAACTGGGACATATGAAGGAAAACACAAGGAGAAACACTGAGGTCCCAGAAGAAAATCTCTGATGAGGGACTAATATTTTCAGAATAAAGTTGCCTGTTGTCTGCTGGACTAACACAGCCGACCAATATAAATACAATCAGCTGGTTGAAACTATAGCTAAGTCACTTTTTTCCCCTGTGTCGAGAAATAATTTTTGTGACGTTACTGAGATCAACCCACAGCTGCTGATGTATTATCAATGAAATCATAACTTCAAACTTAGGAGAAAACAACAAGCAGCTGAAACTGGACATAGATATGAAACATCCTCCATGGAAACAGTGAGCTACAGCTTTACAGAGTGAACTCTACATGTCTGCTACAAGACACTAAATCCTACAAACTCTCTTTATCTTATTTATATATAACAGTAAGAGGCTACATGTGCTTTTAAGCCCAATATATAGAGGATAAGAAATGCTATCGTCTCACTACTACGAACTCATTCCCAGCTGTACAGATATCCACAATTCACCCACAGCCATCATCCACTAATGGATCATCACTAGAGAACATTACAATACATCAGCTCTTAATACATCTCAAGACTGGTGTGCTGCTTGTAACATGCAGCATCCCTCTGTTTGTATTCTGTACGTGCATGTGCAGGTGGGGGGGCTGAGTAAGCAAAGCCAATGAGCCAGAGCAGGAGAGCAAAGGCAATTTGCCAAAATGGACACAGAGCGAAGGGGTAATGGGGAAAGAAAGTACAGTGAAGCTACAGTACACCAACATGTACACGTCCACTGTGGTGTTAATGGACGTCTGTGCTCTGAGGGGTTTGTTTTTAGGGTTTAACCATGTAATAAAAATACAAACATTTCAGGGTTTGAGGGACAGGGAGGAGGACGTGGGTTCATTTTAAAATGTTAATATAGCCAATTTTACAATACACCTGCATTTATCACCTTCATTCTGGTTGATTTTAGATTAATCATCACACATCAACAAAACTTCTCCCTTTCTCCTTCTCCCAGTGTGTGTGTGTGTGTGTGTGTGTGTAATTACAGACAGGAAATACTAGTTCTGTTTCGTGTTAACAGCTACTGTCAATGAGCACAGGCATCTTATATACATGTGTTTAAAAGCTCAGTTCAATACTTTTTTCCCCACAACTCATTGTGATGTCATCAGCTGAAGTCAACTCTTCTTCTCAGTGATCTGGTCCATCTGAAAATCATGTCATCATTAAGTTGATATTAGGCTTCAAAAAGAGAAAGATTTAGGGATGTGGTTAGTTTGTCTGACAGGTCTGGTCTCCACTGACCCTGGACAGTCTCCTCACTCCTCCCTTCATATCCAAATATGGTCATTTCTGGCTCCAAACAACTAACATGGCAACATTCAGATGTCCATAAACCAACGAGTGACATGACATTAGCGCCACTGAGTTTGTATACAGTCTATGGCTGGTGGACAAACACACACACACACACACACACACACACACTAGAATCAAGCAACAGCTGCATTTTGCCAGCTTCCACATGGGTCACAAACACCTATAACTTTAAATGAAGGTGCAGCGTTGCAGCCACTGCTGATTAATGACGACCAACAAAAGAAACAATCACCTGTTTTTTCTCTACGTGCTGACAGCACTCGCAGGACTGTGACAGAGCTGGGAGCCAAACACTCACCTAATTCATCCCAAACTGTCCCAGAACACACAAGTGAACCGATTTAAACACAAAATTGGTTTATGGGGTTTCTATGAAGCAGAACTTTTAACTTCAGCTCAACACTCGCAGCTCAAACTGAATTTTAAGCTCTGTGATTCTTACTGAAACGCACATTTGGATCAGTCACAGTTAACAACCCTCAACAAGTTCCTCTGAACACAGGCTTTGATCCTCAAGCAAAGAATCATATATTTCCTCACACAGCTGCTCATCTCTTGTACTGATGACTCAACCGGTAACGTTTCATCTGAAGTGCTCTGCCAGTCACCGAGCATTGTGTAGAAATGTTCGGCATTACTTTTGGGACTGTGCACCCCCACCAAAAAACTCAATTTTACTGCCAGTTCAACTTTTTTTTGTGGCGTGAAGAAGAAATTCTGACAACAATGTGGGAACTGAGAGTGAAGACGACGCCAATAAAACAGACATCAATCAGCTTTACTCACAACTAGACAACACGCTCTTATTAAATTATTCCCACTCAGGAGCCCTCGTCAGACTCGGCTGCTGATCACGCGCCTCCGACTGATAAGAGCGCGAGTTGAACCTCCATCAATCTGCGTCACTTGTGCGAGGACTCAACGCCTTATCAAATAATTACATGGATCGCTTAAAATGTGCAACCCACAGCAACAGAGCGCGAGCTGATTCTCGCCGTCTCCTTCACACCTCCTGCCACCTCCTTTTTATTATTCCTCCTCTTTTCAAGGTGTTGAAATAGTGGCAGACAACAGATGGTGTGGAGGATGGAGGAGTGTGTGTGTGTAGTAGATAGGTAAGGCAGCGCCACAGTATCAGATGACTGGTGGGGCCGCTCTGCAGTTGTCCCGAACATAAAAGAGACATCTGGGCCAGCTAACGGATAACTGCGGCCCTCACGGTGTGTGCTGTGAAGGAAATAATGCAATCTGACAGACGCACAAAAGACGACTTAGGTTTCCGCTCTCGATCTCAATATGCTGGTGATTAAAACTAGGTAACTACACCAATGTGATTTACACAACCCGGTCGCTCTCCTCTGGAGGCTCCCAGCGTTCCTGCTCCGCCCCTGCTCTGATAACTCGCACATCAGAGGACTTCACAACCTCCCAGGAAGTCCTTTTCTCAGGAGGAGATTATTTAAATCGTCCTCTCTTGTGCTTACGTAACTCTATTAAATTCCTCTTCTTCCTCCTCCTCCTCCTCCTCCAGTGGAGCAATCACTGACTGGCTGCTTGCATCAGGCTGCGAAGGAACATTTGCCAGAATGTGAGTGTGACTCTGAGCGTGTCTGTTTCCACTACAGTGCAGCACAACTTCACAAAGCACAGAGGAAACCACAGAGCTTCAAACGCACGGACACCAAAAGTTGCCAGCAGCAGCTATTGCAACCAAGCTGATGATCACGTGTAACCGTGCAATGACTTAAAAGTGTTGTATTGTACTTTATTTAAATTATTACTAGGGGTGGGATTAGATTTAAAAAATTTATATAATTAATTAGCTGCTTTGTAATTAATTAATCTTGATTAATCACATAATAATATTTCCCCCAAAATGCAAAATTTTTTAATTAAAGTAGACTTTAGTGGACGACTGAATCAAATAATAGACACAGATATGAATTTTGTCAACTCAAGCACTTTTAATGTCTGGAATAATGCATTTAATTGCATTTCAATCTAAAACAGTAAAAACAATAAATAGAAAATATCCCTGGTCAAAACTGAACAGATGTAAAGTTAAAGTGCCATTTTAAGTACTTTGAATACTTTATTCAGAACAGACTGACTTTAAATAGTAAAAAAATAAAAATAAAAATTCAAAATAAAGTGCAATTTCTACTTCTTTCTTCTTCTGGTGAAACAACCAGAAATTTAAATGGTCATGTCTTAAAGGCTTAAATTGCGCTTTCATCCGATTCCTCCATGTTGGTGGCTTTAGCCCAGCTCTGGCGTGTGCATCAGTGTAATCGTGCACCAGGAAATCATGCACTGACAAACGTTTGTGTTGTTTGAAATACACACTGCGATTAAATGCGTGCATTTTTTTAATGCATTAATTATTTTGTAGTTAATCGTGACTAATGCGTTAAAGTCCCACCCCTAAATATTACATGAATAATGTTACTGTGGTCATTTAAAACCCAATTTAAAACCTTCAAACGACATCAGAAAAACGATTAGACTTTTAATAACTTGGGGAGACGCAGGAAAGTTGGAGTAAGTTTAAATCGTCTCAGGAAACTGATTGATGTGTTGAGGAACGTCAGCTCAGGAGCGACAAACGAACATAAACCACACTGCTGCCGGAGCGAAACATAAAAACTTACAGAACAATATAATTGCATGTCACTTTTTTCCATTTGTTTTATTTTCAAATCCACAGCAACAGCTCAGACAACTGCAACAAATTGGACTATTTTAAAATCTGTCTTAAGAGGCCCTGAGAGGAGAAAAAAAGCAAATCTAGTTGTAAAAAACACTTCCTCTAATCATGTATATGTCGCTCCAGAAAGGCCTGCGTATCTCTGCTCTAATTGACTCTCAGAGCAGGATAATAATCACCCAGCTTGTGTGTGTGTGGATATGGTTGCTACATACACCCCTCTCCTTCCCGCTCCCCATCCCCAGCTCATAATTATACCTGTCAAAGAGCAGGAGACAAAACCAAAGTAACAATGGAACCTTGCAAATTCTCATTGATATTCAAAGCAGACCTCCTGCAGCCTCATGACTCCTACACCTCAGAGAAAAAAATACCCAACAAGCTCAATTCAGCCATAAATCATTCCTGAGGTTCGGGAAGTGATACCACCTCTGATCTAAGTCATTAGCTTATACTACAACATGGATTACAGTGAGCATGGCCTTCACTCTGATGGTTTTTACTTTAATTGTAACATATAAATCCCACCTCTGCCAAGAACATTACTGTAAAACAGGGGTCTCACACTCATGCCCTGGTGGACTGAGACCCTGCAGGTTTTCTTTCCAACCATCTCTCCAGCA
The DNA here is from genome assembly GCA_900323345.1 of Pseudochromis fuscus. NCBI lineage: Eukaryota > Metazoa > Chordata > Actinopteri > Pseudochromidae > Pseudochromis > Pseudochromis fuscus. Next base: position 12,817 of record OOFC01023148.1, read on the forward strand.
GCTGATCTCACTGATGAGCTGCTTCTCTCAAGTTGAAGGAGGTGTTGATGATTAAAATCACCTGCTTTAGTGACCGGCTGGAAAGAAAACCTGCAGGGTCTCGGCCCTCAAGTTTGAGACCCCTGCTGTAAAACTACTGAACAGACCCTGATGATTTTTAGTAATCCAAACATCCTATTCACTGATTGTCCAACAAATATAAAAACCTCCACAACATCTACGAGCTGGAGAGGAAGAAGAAGGAAGTGGTAGATACAAACTGCAAAATTCATAACTTCACTGCATCTTAATGGATTTTGTTGAAAATCTATACACACATAGGATGATAATGTTATAATCAGAGAATTTGGTGGAGATCAGATGTGGATTACACCTTGACAGAGGTTTACGCTCCCCAAGTGCTTTCAAGATATTTGTACATTTATTTACCGTATTTTCAGGACTATGAGCCGCTACTTTTTTCCGACACTTTGAACTTAAACACCGGTGTTTCTCATGTATTGGCGGCACAAAGCTCGTTAGCTTTTTACAAGCTAACAAGCTCCATGTCTCCGATACATTTAGCGTCGTCACATCAGACCCGGTCAGAGTGGACCACATGAAACTGTTGGAATACATTCAATAGCTAGCTAGTCCAGAAAATACAGTAATTGACTCATACAACATAGAAGATTTCAATGAAAATCTATAAGATTAAAGATGCTGAAAGGTCTTGTACTCAGGCAAGAACAGATATAAAGAATATCTATATAAAATAAATAAATAAAACAATTATAGTCAAAAAAGATCTAAACTACAATGTGAGTAGTTACCATACATTTCATTAAACAACTCCACATTAAAACCTTTGCAGTGTAAGATTTACTACAGAAATCTTCCAGTATCCAGGAAAATAAAGTTGCAGCTGAGCGTATATCCACAACCAAAAAGCAACTTCCATTATACATGAGAGGCTGTGGTGAGACTGTGGGGGTCTAACCAACAGGCTCTAAAAATTCAGGTGTCTGTTAAACCCTGGGGACTAATAGAATAAGTCATTTCCTGCCTGCAGATAGACGTGACCAGAAACGGAGGGATTCAGCTCATTGACCGGATATTAATGGCTGCTTCCGGTGATTTAGTGCTGTGAACTCCAGGTGATGGATTGGGGACACCTTCGCTGTGAACTGAAGCATTTGGAGGCTCCATTGTAAAGCAATTAGACCGATACAATAGAGTCGCTTTGGCAGGAAATCTGTCTGAGGGACCCCAGGTGGGCCAAGGAGAGGAGGATAAAAAAAACGCAACCTGATGGACAGAACGATGAGATGCTGAAGGACGGAGAAAAGAGATGATGCTACTGATTTGGTTCCAGGAACAAAGTCCAGACGCTAAATCTGCACAAATATATCAACAAGTGTAAAAGATTAGAACCTAAAACACTGCAAAGGACATCCTGACCTGCCCTAAATGAGACTGCATATAAATTACATTAAGAACTCCTCACAGCGTGTTTCCATCATCTCCCACTCAGTCTTCAACATCACGCCTCCAAAGCCGGTAAACATTTCAATTTTCATCAGTATAGCTTGCCACAACACAAAGCCGGGCCAGAATTGGCCCCCGCCCACTTAATTAAAGCAATTTATAAATATTTCATTTTATAATTAGAGAGAGGAAGAGAACTGTGGAGCTACAATCAACCTTGTGGTGTTGCAGTTGCTGGAAGGAGGCTTAAATTCAACCCTGTTATCTCCTGCGACGATAGCCACTGATTCTCATCACAATACAGACGAAACAGGCAAAATAACAGACGTGAAGTGATCATTCAGTTGTTTTCCTCTGCGGTGCAATGTGCAGTGCTACTGGTTTGCACTGCAGACCAAACCTCATTATTCATTGTTCCATTCATCCATTATGTTTCTTTCATCCCTTTGCCTCCATAGTCTTTCCCCTTTGCCAACTCTGTGCACTGCAGCCACAGAATAGAAAAAAAAAACACTTAATCTTTTCCAGCCTCCATCCTGATTAAAAAGTTTCTTTAAGTTGCTGCTCACCACCAACTTTCAGCTGCATGAGGGTCGAAGAAAGACAGTGAGTCCAGGTTCTGATCATCAAGGTGAACATCTGCTGGTCAGGGAGATTTAAACCCTTCGCTCTGTGCCGACATTTATTCACTGTGGCTTGAGTAAATGTTTCTCTGTAGGACTGCAGGAAAGCTTCCAGCATATCAATTACATTCTGTGTGAAAACCATAGTTGTGAGATATGTTTAATCTACTGGAAAAAGTCTGATTTAAGGACTTGTTTTTTAAAACTTTTGGCCGACATGATGAAAGCGGCGCGTGTTGAGTACCGCGCACCACAGTGCTGAATCTTTGCAGCCGATGGAGCCTCTGTCCTTGAAGCTCAGAGTTCAAGCTGTCAAACGCAAGCTTAAAAATAAGGAGGAGAAGCACTAACCCTCCAATCTGCAGCTATGGCTCGTTTCACGATCGTATAACCACACAAAGCAACAACTGGAGGCCGGCCAGAGCAAGCCAGCGGCCAAATAACTGTTGGCCAGTGGAGCTGTTCGGTGCTAAGTGTCTTGCTCAAGGGTACCGCAAGGGTGGTATTTGAAGTATCACCAGTGGAACGCTCTCTGCTCCCCACCCTCAAATAAAATAATCCTTGATAGCTCCATCATGTATTAAAAATACAGGCTGTGAGTGTGTAGCAGCATCAGTACATGAACACTGTGCAGTGCAGCAGTGATTTATGAGGAAAGTTGGGAAGTGTGCAGAGTGTATTTTGTAACGGTTAAAATGAAAACTCCACTTTTGTAGGACTTTTTAAATAAAAGTTGCAAAGCTGTTAAGTTACCATCTCATCATACATACTGCTTTCACTACTCTGTATTTATATCATGTATAAATGAAAGAAGTATAGTGTGTGTATTATATAGTTTGTGTGTGTATTTTTTTCTATATGAAATTATTTTATTCAGTTTTTATATTCTATTCTATTCTTTGTACTTTGTATTGGTCTATGTTGGTGTGGGATTAATAATGTTTATCGTATCGTACCGTATCGCACCATATCGTATCGTACCGTATCGTACCGTACCGTATCGTATCGTACCGTATCGTATCATATCATATCGTATCGTACCATATCATATCGTATCGTATCGCACCGTACCGTATCGTACCGTATCGTACCGTATCGTATCGTATCGTATCATATCATATCGTATCGTATCGTATCATATCGTATCGTACCGTATCGTATCATATCATATCGTATCGTACCATATCATATCGTATCGTACTGCACCGTACC
>OOFC01023149.1:0-52029 GCA_900323345.1 Pseudochromis fuscus
GCGGCCACTCCGTCACAGTCATGAAATGGAAACTTTAAGTATTTCATGCTGGTTTTCTTTCTGTGCTTCTATGGTCAGCTGTTTGGTTTCTTTTTTGTTTGCTGTGTTATTCCCACATGTTCAAATTAAATATAATAAAAAAGATCAAGTTACATTTTCAAAACAGTAAATGTTGTATTGCAAAGCTTTCCCTGCTGCTATGTATTTGGGGAACTTTTCTGATGTTATATATGTCCAGCTCTTTTTATAGTAATGTGGGATGAAATCCTCACACTTTTACTTTTCTTGAGAATGATTTTGACAGTAGAGCTTTAGTGAAAGTAGCTGTTTTACAAGTCTTTCATAATATATTTGTACAATGTTACCAGTGGATCCACTCACTCATATGACTTCAAATTATTGTCATTTCCTCTGCTACCAGTAAGCTCCTGGGCCCTTCACCTGGGTATCTATTATAGGTATAATTATATTTTCCTACATCTCTGGAGAAAATAGTAAGGACACGACTTGGCTCTATTCACTTTAATGAATAGAGTGATGCAACTCTTTCCTTACATCCCTGCCTTGAGCACCCAAGGCCACTCATCTCACCCAGAAATTTCTTTACCTCAGCTTTTTGAATATGAATAGCTGTATTAATTTTAAAAGCACATACTACAAAATTCTAAACTATATTAACCTTTTGAAAATGACTTCTGGATTTACAATTTGCAAATTATTTTCTGGTGGTGTCTGTAATGGTAGAACAATCCCTTTCATGTTTTTTTTCTCCTGGTTCTTTTCCTACAAGTTATGGGGAGAAATAATAATGATAAGAGAGTCTTTGTCATTGCAAACAGCTGCACACAATCTAATTCAGTTTGCAACTTGCATGGAGAGGTTACAGAGTGAGGGCGCCACCACTGTTTGGTGCACCCTGAGCAGTTAGGGGTCGAGGCCTTGCTCAAGGGCAAATTGGCAGTGCCCTGGAGGTGGACTGGCATCTCTTCAGTCACCAGTCCACGCTTCATGGTTTGTCCAGGAAGGGACCTGAACCGATGACCCTCCAGTTCCCAACCCAAGTCCCTACCTAGAGCTACTGTTGCCCCCAGAAATATACAGTCTGTTGAAGGCAGCACGTCAATGTATGCAGCCTTCTTAACATTATTGAAAGTGAGACAAGAATCCCCCAAAGGAAATCATCTCATCACTACTAGAACATTGGCACAAGGTGACAAACCTACCACCTTCTCTACTCTAAATGTCAACAAGCATAGACAGCAGATAGATAGTTCTCCTTGATATGAAATGTCAAATCTACACAATGTCTGCTGTCTCTATCTGCCTGACAGCAATGCTCATCAAGGTTATCGGGTTAATAGAGTTGTATTAATTATTGGATTTCATGGGTTATTGATTCCTTGAAGAGGCAATGGAAAGAGCTATTTGTTTTGGTTTGTTTTTTTGCACTATTATGTTACTAAAGACATTTTTTCTCTGTTACACTAAGTAAATGAACAATAAATAAATTTGTACACATTAAAACAATCAGTTCACAATAAATTTAATTCAACAAATGACTTTTTTCTTGACACAAATTGATAAACACAGAACAAATTGTGCTTCAGTTCACAAACACGTGTCCTATATGTGGATTAGATTCACTGTGTTTTGTGCCAGAAGCTAAGAAGCAAAATACTGTGCGCCCATTGATCCTTAGCCTTTTTTTCTACCCAAGTCCCTTTTTGTTTAAGTGAAACTGTGTTCCTCAGACCTTGACCAATTCAAAACATACAGCTGTGTCTAAGCTAGTGTTACAAAAATGTTGCTTCTTTTATTCATTCAAGAACAACCAACTCAGTGAAGTTTGCCTGTTTCAAGGCCTTTATACATAAATCTAATTCAAATCTTTACTCAACTGCCTGCTAAGGGTTATGCAATCCTCGGCAACATGCTCCAGACAGACAAATCATGAATGAGGTCTCTGGCACTCTCGTTCACTCTTTTCATTTTTTTCCCCAGACTACTGAATCAAAACTGAACAAACATTGTTTTATCTTCTCATGTAACTGTGTGCAAAAATGTTGTCTTACTGTCAGAAAAGACAGCTGCCTCTGTGTTTGAGAAACATTTGTTTCATGCAAAAATGCTGACACCTTTTTTATGTTTAACGTGATCTTTAGAGACATGAATTTTCTTAACATCATAATTCAGGGTGTGCTGCCCGATAAAAACATGAAGATACAGAGCAAACAGAATGACATGAAATGTTAACATGGGAACAGAATTTCCATATTTATGGAGAACTGTCAATGGGAGATGTATTATGCTGTGCAAATTTGTCTGGTCTGGTGGTTTTTCTGAGTTTATAAAAGAAAATGTTGAGACTTTTTCCTGTCTTTTTTTAGTATTGTTTAATATACACTAGGGCTGCAACGATTATTCAACATAATCGATTACGTCGATCATAAAAATTCATCAACGCGGAAATTCAAGAATCGATGTGTCGTATGATTGTTTTTGTTATTGGTAACATCAAATACCAGCCGGGAAAAGTAATCTGTACTTGTAGTTCCCCACTGGAAGTGGTGGGGAAGTACATTTCTTATTCAATTTTTTGATTAATCGATGGAGTAATCAATAGATTATTCGATTACTAAACTATTCGTTAGCGGCAGCCCTAATATACACACTAATGCAGAAACAACTTGTTCTAAGAAAATTAGCTAACCAGTCAATCCAAGTAAATTGGTGATGATAAATACAATGGTAATAATACAAGTCATTTATCTAGGGAGAAAAAACACAGAACATTATCTTCTTCTCTGGTTCCAGGTTTTATTTTTACTACAACAAATGCAATTTAGGGACACTGCCTTGTGAAAATGTAATGGGCATTTTCATTATTTTATGGGATTTTATATCGTAACAAAAAAATAAATCCATAATTTAAAAAATCAATAATCAATAGCTGCAGTTGTAATAACACAACAGTCAGGCTGGAAGACATTATTTCATTCACTTCTATACCTGCTTATCCAGTTGGGGTATGTGGGTTCGTATCCCAGCTGGCAACGGGCGAGAGGCGGAGTACACCCTGGGCAAGTTGCCAGCCTATCACAAGGCTTACACACAGACAGACAACTATTCACACTCACACCTGTGGTCAATTTCGACTAATCAATTCACCTACCAAGCATGTGTTTGGACTGTGGGAGGAAACCCATGCAGGCACTCTACTCACAGAAAGGTCCAAACCGAGATTCGAACCTAGAACCCTGAGGCGACCAATGTCACTGTACCGCCTGGTTGGCCGACAATTCATCACAATTGTGTTATACAGCAGCCGGGAGCCTCAACTTAATTAGGAAATATAGACATATAAACGTGATTACAATACAACTATTATAACCTGGATGTTAATGTCAAATTGGCCAGTATACAGTAAGCTTGTTATTTGTTGCCATAATGTTGCAGTCAGCCTTGCCTTGGCAGAGACGGCGAACACGAGTGCCCTGTTTGAAACTTTATATTAAACTGTGATGAGGCCCAGGAGATGAAAGCCTCACACAGCTCCTACTGTGAGACGTCCAATCCGAACCCAAGTATTAGAAGCGACTCACCCAAAGACATTTAAAGTCATGACCACAATAATCGATCACAATTATATTTTGCATGTTTATTCTGTCAACCACAAACTGACCTCGACACTGTTTAAATTTGTAATGTGTTCTGTGTATCTTTATGGAGGAGGTAGTAATTACTAATCATTTGCTTTTGGGAATCTTTGCTTTTTTTCTGAGCTATACCAAGATAGCTGCACTACTTGGTAACCTTTCCACCTTTATGCCACCCACAGTCCAATGTTTAATTCAGCAAGTAGCTCTCTCATTCATACTGGATGTATGTCTTGTGCACAGTATCGTTAAAGGTTCCATAGTGTAACACTTTTGTGTATGCACTTCAAATTATATCTCACTTTTTGTTTTTTGCTCTACAAGTACTTCCAACCTACAAATATAACTGTTCAGGGTCCAATCCAATTTGATATGATACAGGAAATGACCTCTTGTGTCACTGTTCAGGCATATGGTTTCTCATTATTTTCAGTTATTTCCCAAAGCAAATGCACTGGTAGTCATTAAGCACAAATTGATGTGCACAGCAGCAATCAGAAGGGTCATAGAAGAAATATTTCCCATCGAAGTGGAGGACATCACATTATGTTTTCTTGTTTCAAATTTCTAAAGTAATAACTGCTTAAATATCTTCTCAGGAGATGCATGAATCTATTAGTACTGTTGACAAATGTATAAAGTATAAAAAAAATACAAATACAAAAATCTTGTCTAACTACAAGCAGAAATGCATTGTGGTGTTGGATTTCATAATACCAAATTCATTCATGTAGGATTTTTTTCTCAACCAAAACTACAATGACCTCTAAAAACTTGATATTGAGCAATACAATCTGAAAAAAATGATTCCAGCGATATTTGGTGTGTGATATTTGAATCAGTGTTAAAAAAGAGATGCACAGAGGGGCCAGAGGTGACTGAGAAAAGAGGAGACTCCAATATATTCAGCTGCTGAGGCTTAAACACACTCAGGCAACTCAGCAGTAAAGTTAAGTTTATAAGTTTTAGTCGCTTCACTCTTTGTGCTACTGCTTTAAATTCAGCTTCATTCATTAATTCAATATTATGGTTACATGGCTGACTTCATATGTTAGTTTATTTAAAGTTATGGATGCAACTAATAATTACTTTCATTATAAATTTGTCTGTTTATTTTCTCAGTTACATTCGTAGTGATCTAAATCACTTTATCTGTATGAAAAATATTCAAAACTAAAACCTTCAAATCATTTCTTCTGATTGAAACCAGAATTTTGGCATTTTCTCAAACCAACCAATTGATCATCAAAAAAGTTTCAAATTCAGTTTCTTGCATTTATCCAATCGGGTCATTAACTGATCACTGCACCTGTAAAATGTCATGAAAATCTTTCTTAATGAGGTCGCTTTTCAAAGTTAAGATTCTCTAAATTGAAAGATACTGGCATCTGACAAATGCTTCAGCAGGACAGGTAAACAAGTTGACAATAGTCATTCACTAGACTGATCTGCCAGTCAGATTAGCCCTTCTGCTAGTAATTATGTACATGCATTAGCTCTTTCCACACTAACATCCCTCAAAAAGCCTTTATGTAAAAGCCTCTTATGTGTTTTCTCACTTGGCATCTTTCCTGAGTATAATTCAAGGTCTTTTGCAGAGCTTAGGGCTCCACAAATTGATTGAAACTTGAATTTTCAGTGTACCTAACAAAAACCAATCACAAACAAACCCTGCAACCAACTTATATAACACCGTATTATCACAATAAAATGCAGTTCTGCAGGCAAATTGCAGCACATTTACTAAGCCATTCACCCGACCACCTCCACCTTTCTTTTACTACCATATGGACAGTGCTCACACACGGTAGCAACATCCACACATTTGCATACCCATGAACTAAACAATCCGATAGACTAAAATGCTGTTAATGTTTAATATGCTGGCATTGTGATGAAAAGCAGGGCAGCAGATGAAAGCTATAATAACCAGAGATGCTTCGCTGTACAAAAGGCAGACATTTTTATCCCCTGAAGGCACTGAAAATTAAAGTCCTTGGAACGTCTTCACAAAGTAGCGTGATATGTTGCCTTGCTACCAACTTATTGGGACAAAGGGCTATTTGTTATGACCAGGGACACTGGGAAAAAAATGTGGTTTGATAACGAAATTGAATTTTGTTTCAGAAAAGTGTAGAAAAAAGAAAAAAAAAAAAATGCATACATGCACACTCTGACCCTCCTGTACATTATGAAAAAAACTCTGGGGTTTCACTCTGAATGATTTAGCCCTAAACAAGTTGTCAATGCTGATGTGGAAAAGTTAACTAGTGCTTGACTTCTGAGACAAAATAGCCTGCCAGCAAAAATACCTGCCTCTTATATCCACTAAGCTATACTAACTGGTGAACATGACTTCTTATATTAATAAAAAAATAATAAATACCTTGTGGACCAACAACAACCGCCACTTCACTATTGTGCAAATGCAAATCAATTTTCAGTGTGGCTGCATTTGTCTATTGAAAACAGTGCGCTACTCTACTCTCTGTGGCTAAAGAAATGTAACATAATGCAATGCTGCAAGGCATATTAACAATTATGCAAATATACATACGAATACCTGATACAATCTCTCCAGCTGTTACTGAGCGCAGGGGCAAGAGTGAAATGTGCTCAGGCAATTTCAGCCTGTGGGGAATTGAGGGGGGAAAAAGCACTTATGGATATAATATACTGTACTATAAACCATATTGCACTGGGAACAGCAGAAACTTAGTTTATATTAGGGTCATCTATACAGTAAGAGCTTTGTAGAGTGTATTTTCATGTATGGCAGCAAGGTCTTTCAAATGAAATGAAACGGTAAACAATAAAAATTCAAGGGACACGTGCAAAGAAAGAAAATTTGATGGGGTGAAAGCTTGCTACTGTAATTGTGCTAACCAGTGTGATGAGTTAAAAATGTTGTACGTCGTATTATAAGAACTAGGGCAGCAACGATTATTCGACATAATCGATTACGTCAATCATAAAAATTCATCAACGCGGAAATTCAAGAATCGATGCATCGTATTGTTTTTGTTATTGGTAACATCAAATACCAGCTGGGAAAAGTCATTTGTACTTGTAGTTCCCCACAGGAAGTGGTGGGGGCAGTATCGCTCCCACTGTTTGACAGGAAGATGAAGAAGTGGAAGCACGACAGTGACAGGCAGCAGAGCCAACCAATTAAGAGGGGAGATGTGAAACAGGACGGCTTTTTGGTTTTTACGTTTTTTTGTTTGAAAAGGCTAGATAGTATGTTGGCCCTCTTGATGGGAAATGAGAGGACAAAAAAAACAAGACGGACAGTCGACTGACACAAAGTATTACACACACTCTGCAGGAAGGAGGTTTTACTGAAGCACTTCCAGTTTAAAATACCACATTAACGGGAAGCATATGCTAGTCAGAGATTCTGGTAGCAGTTAAGCGAACCTGTCGCCCAGCTTGCAACAAACCACCCTCGTGCAAATTTTTAGGCAGCAAAGTTTTTGGCAGCACTATGCACCTTAACATGCACTTCTTATCTAATTATTCGATTAATTGATGGCGTAATCAATAAGTTATTCGATGACTAAAATATTCGTTAGCGGCAGCCCTAATAAAAACATCAACTACCAAGCGCGTCTGTATGACTCTATATATATATATAGGACTCAACCACAGACTACATTTTTGGGGGCAATAAAACTGTACATTTCTTTTACAAATGGTATTTTTGTGCCCTGCAACATAGTTTACAGAATAGCCCCATTCTGTCTCATTCATTGGTTAAGTCAATACGGGAAAATCTAACTGAGATATAAATTTGTCAAATCAGGCAGTCATAAGTTTTTTTTCTCTTGTGAAACTGAAAAAAATACAGCTTGAAAACACAACCAGTGAACCAAAATCTGAACATAGCTTATCTAAATATAACATTGGCTCATTTGTTTGTCTGTTATGCTGATGAGGTACTGCCAATTATTAATGTTTATTCCACCCTCCAGCCACAAGGTGCAGTGATGAGCATGACTGCAGCTGACTGCTGCAATGAGGCCCAACAAGTCATTGAACTTAAGAACCTGCTTGGATAAGGGCCAACTAATGATTTTAATGGTTTTTGGAAGTGTTTTCCAAAAAGTTTTTTATTTTGGTTTTACAAAGAGAAAAGTGAGAATGGAGAATAATTGCTTGATTTGGCAAATATAAGTAGGCCCTGTCACCCCCACCTGTCCTAGACACAAAAACCCAGCCAATTTATGCTGCTTCTTAAAATTGCTTATTTTTTTTCCTGTCAACAGTCCAAAACCCATTTCATTTTTACACTGGTATAAAACATGGTCCTCATATGTGAGTGGCTGAAAGCAAATAGCTGAAAGCAGTCAATACTTTGTAAATACATAGTTGATTATTAAATGGTTACGATAGTTAAATGATTTTGTTTGCTTTTTGCTTTTTTGTTTGACAAACATGAAATATTAAGCAGGTTTGTCAGATTATTGTTTCAGAAATTCAAGTATACATCTACAACTGCACATCAGCTCCAGAGACAAGTTGATGCAGAATACTAGAATTTGTTACATTTTATTTTCTGTTTTCAAGTTGAGGGATGGGAACTTACACATACAGTGCAATGCACACATAATTTGTACAACTGTACACATATTTCTCACTTTTCCTAACTTAAAAATACAGGCTGTAACTTGGATTTGATGGATTATGTAAAGTACAAAAATACAATTCTCAAAGGAGAAAATGTATAAATATCCTGCTTGACTCAGTACATACACTTTACTACACATTTATTCCTCACAACATTTCATTTCTCATTCCAATTTTTGAGCTTGACCAATGATACGTTACAGGCGTTCATTTTAAAATCACGTGAGGACATGTTGATTCATTGTAGAGTTTCTGATTTCTTGCTCAATCAACTGTTAACTTGGGAATACAAGACAAAGCATTGCTTCAGTGCACTTATGCTGTGTGTTACCCCACCAAGGTTTTCACTGTACTACAGCCATTTCACGTTATCAAGGTAATCAATTTGCAGCAGCATGCTCGAAAAGATCAATAACTAGTTTAGATGCAAAGTGCCACCTCCCAGTTATGCTGCCTGTATATTTATTTTGACAGTTAATAAAACTGGCAGCTCAGCCAATTTGAGAAAAAAATATACAGTGGCTCATACTGAAATGACATGTCTTTAGCTGTGTGCTTTTTCAAACTTCTGTCTGATTTTACTTTTTTTTTTTTTAAGCCAAAACAGTTTTTACTTTGTGTTAGAGTGTAGTCAGGGGTAGTATGTTTTTCATATGGAATGATTTGATGTGATTTGTTGCAGTGTGGTAATCATACGATACAATCTGATGCATGACTTTTATTTTCCTTGATTTCAATAAAAAATTAAATAAACTAATTCTAGAAATGTGGCAACAGTTGGGATTCACTGGTCTTTTATGTCAGTGTGTACTTCATGAATCAGCAGGGATATCCAAGCATTTTTGATATTTTATGGCATGGGGTAAAAAAAAATGGAAAATAAACATGTCCTCTCATGATAACATCTCATTGTGTTTCTTGCCTCTGCAATAGACAAAGAAAACATTTTACCATTATGAAAACAAAACTTCAGTCTTTGTCACACTGACACTGACACTGGTTTTGGCACTAAGGGGGGGAGATCTTAAAATATGGGGCACTGTAAATTGCGTTGTCCGACATGTTTTTGTTGAGCAAGAAACGTATTTCTAACGTAGCTCTTGTTTGAGTAAGGCGATAGTCCTGCATCAGTGCAGCAATCTCGCTATGCCTCAGTACACCAATTAAAAACTTTAAAGTCGGGTAACTATCCAATTCATATTACATTTATAGCACTACCACTAGCATGCAGATCGATGCACTCGAATCTTTAATGTTTAAGCTATTTACCAATTTATAATCATTTATCTTTACACCCCTAGGTACAGTGATAATCAGTGTAGACCTCAAAGTTACCGTTTTTAGTAAGCCCATGGCAATTGTAATTTAGAGCAGTATTTTATGTGTTAAGTTTTTTACGTAGTTGTATATGTATTTTATGTATTTGTTATTTACAGTATTTCTATAGAGGATTTTCTTAATTTTTATTTTACCATAAAATGTAAATACTCAGGTGAAGTTTGTGGATCTCAAAATGTTATAATTGAGAAAATGTAGCAACTTTTTCACGTTAGTCTAAAATTTAAAGCAGGTCTGCTTTCTGAACGGTTTGCAGGTACAATTTAATTTTACTGTAATGCTGTGTATGCTTTTCAATCAGCATGAAACACTTTTTAATTCTGTGATTAATTATCCAAGCTCTGTTAATGTTGTGACTTTGTTCAAATTTATCTATAAAACACAATCTCCACAGAAGAAATCAAAAGTGCTTTTCAAAGTGATAAAACATCATCCTTTGTTATAATATTATCTATGACATCAAACTGTTGCTTGCATAAAAATCCTTTAACCAGATAATTAACATTTTGAATTAGTAAACAACTGAAATAATAAATGACTCGTTCATCCCATGTACAACTGCCACCTTCTGCTGTGTTCCCTTACATTACAGTAAACTATAAATGCATTGGGACATGTGTTCCCTTCTGTCCTTCGTATCATTGAGCCATTTTCCTAACAAAACAAGGGAAAAGGTTCAAAAATGATAAAACCATCACATTTTCTGCTTCTCTCCAAACCTGCCGACTTTTACCAGGGAGCCTAAAATTGGAGCAGATTCCTGGCTAGCTGCATTCAAGTCCTAGTCTGAAAGGGACTGGCATATGCAACGGCCCTCGAGGGACTCTCTTTTAGTCTTGGCCATCTCAATAGGTGCAGAACCAGCTTGGCGCCTTCCACAGTGTGCACATATGCACATACACACAAATTACTCCGAGTGAAACAAAGTTGTTAAGCATTACTTTAATTACGAGTTGTGGTAGAGTGCAGTGACCAGCCTCTGGGATAGTTAGAGAGAGACAATTAAAAAAACAAGGGACAGTGGGTTTTAATGGGTCAAACGGTAAGAGAGGTAAGAGGGAAACTAGGACAGAAATGGTAAAAAAAAAAAAACAGTCCTCATTATTGAATTTGGTTTGAGATGACAGGTTTCATTTTTATCTTGTTAAATTAATTACATTATATTATGGTATATATAGTCAATGTGCACAGAAGAGGTTAAGAAACAGGGTAACTGAGGGACAGTTTAACCGTTGTCTTAAATACAACTACTGTAAGCCTCAAGTCTCTACATATTATACATGCATTTAAATACTGTGTGTGACAGTGTACAGCACTGTGCATAACCTGTGTGAGCCGAACCTTGAGATATTCATTATTTTTATACTTGCAGGCTATATTAGTCACACATTTCCTTAGGGACCCAAGAAGGGCTAAGCCCAAGGCGAACATTGCTTTGGGACTAGCACTACCTCCCAAGACTCAACACTAATGTCCCTTGGTGCACCCTTTCCTCATTTATCATACTATCAAGTGACCCATATAGGACTATGTTTGAAAAGCTCTGAGGATACTTCAGGGAAAATAAAAAACCCTTAGAAATTTCCATAGAGATGGCTGTGAAGGTAAAGACACTGTCTATTGATTCAAATCAGTAATTCTTTCACAGAACATACATACAATGGCTCAAGGTGAATGTTGTATACAAGGGTTTTCTTTATTTTCTGCCCTCACACACAATTGTAACAACACAACTTTTTTCAAGGCTGTATTGATCCAGTTATTACACCCTGATCTGAATTTTGTTGCTAAGCAATAAATGGAAACGACATAACTGAACAAATAAATATTAATAACCTAATTACAGAGGAAAGCTTGTTGCCTGGCAATTATGTCTTTGGCACAAACAACAATAAACCTTTAAGCTGAAAAAAATCAATACATTTATTCACTCTGTTGCAAACTTTAAAGCTTCGATGTGTGACGTTTTTTTCGCCGTCTGCAGTGGAAAGAGTTTTGAGGCAAAAATGGGTTAAAATGGTTTGGATGATTAACATGGAAATCTGCCGCTTATTTCAATCAGTCACTTCCAAACTTGGATGATACCCCAGCTGGCAGAGTGGTGCTACTGGGATAAACTTTGAAACAAGAAACCAAAAAATATGGCCAGAAATTGTTGCTTTCAGTGTGCTGCCTTTATCTGACTGCCAGGATGAGTGCAATCCAACAGGTAATGACAAATTCATCAACAGTTCATCTTATCTTGTTTACACCATCCCTACTTCTCACAGCTGTTTGTGGATCAGGACCCCCACCCCATGTGGAGGTCATCAGTCTGACGTTGTTAATTTGGAGATCATTCAGTTGTTACATATTTTAAGTGCTGTTGATTTTCAGCCACAGTGTGATATTACTATGTCAATCAAAAACATCCTCATTTCAATTTCGATGTTATTTCTTGACTGACAGTGTTGATTTTCTTTTCAAAATAGCAGCATTTTTGAGATAGATGTAAGAAAATGCCAGTTCATTCAAGAAAGGCGAGGAACAGACTCACTGAAGTTTTTTTTTTTGTGTCACTTCCTGGAATTCAATTAAAAACCAAAGAAGCTTTGTGTCATAATGAGTCTCCCGTCCTTCACTTCCGCTGATCAGTTGAAGACGTTTGCTGAGTTGTGACATCTTTTTTTCCCATAGTGTCTGTTTCCTGTCCTCCAAAAATCAAGTTCATTTTTTTTAACAAGAAAGAAGAGATTTCTTGGACTTTTTGTTGCCTTTTGAATGAGAAATCTGTGCAAGTTAGAGCAATAACATGAAAGCAGTAGACCAAAATACACAAGCATGACACACATAAACATAAT
This sequence comes from Pseudochromis fuscus, assembly GCA_900323345.1. NCBI lineage: Eukaryota > Metazoa > Chordata > Actinopteri > Pseudochromidae > Pseudochromis > Pseudochromis fuscus. The sequence continues at coordinate 12,464 of OOFC01023149.1, forward strand.
ACCTAGGAAAACTAGCTGTAAAAACACATTTACATGTGAATGAATGTCTGGACTTTCAAATAATGTAAAGACAGCGAGGTGAGGCAATAATAGCACCAGGAAGGTGAACGGATTTGTGGGGATTAAGAGAAGGTCGGTAAGATGTCAATAGTGGGGGATGATCTTGCGTTACTTTGAAAATATAAACATGTGTTGGTACAGAAGTTGGACTGACAGTTTGAAAGATGAAATATTTTTGACTCTAAACTTCAAAACATACTGACAGTAGTTGAATGGTTCAAATCCCCAGACTGTCTGGGAAGATGTGGTGACTAAACCCTCCTCCTCACAGGGGCTGTACTGGATATCTAGATGGCAATTTGATGGGAAAATGTGAATTTTTGTACCAATATATCAGAATTTCTGTCAAATGTCTCACATTATTTTGATTGCATATATACGGCTTTATATGTTTTAGGGTGGAATTGAAACTTCTGTATCACTTTATAAAGTCATGCTGGAATAGGAAGGGATTATTAGTTATCATTTGGTGTTCTTATAGGATAATATGACTGTTACTACTTGTCAGACAAACTAATAGGAGATACTGTTATTAAATGGAGTTTTCCTGAGAAGCATCACATGACAGCTGTGATGTGCTGTTTTCGCTGCTGTTCCTCCCAGACGTGGCCGAACTGGTGGACCTGAGAAATCCACCTGGTTGGCCACGCCTACTGCCGTGTGATTGTCTCTGTAGGAGAGAGTCCCCTCATCCTGGTTAATGGTGTTATTTCTTGTTTCGATGGCCTCCTTAATGATTGTCGTTACGCTTCTGAGAAAGACTGCAGCTGACAAGCAAAACATGTCAAGTTTACTACTTTCACTTCTATTACTATCATTTTGTCTGACAAAAAGACACAATTATTAGGGATGAGCCGGATACTCTGTTCAAACGAGTACTCATTATGGATAATGCATTTTTGCCAAGGCTGAGCAGGGTCCGAGTTTTTTTATTATCCAAATCCATGTTAAATGAAAATCCTCATTGGGTAACTAACTGCTGTCCATCATATGCAACCAGGAAAGGCATCATGATTTCCCAAAACTGAATAAATACCACTCGTAGCAATGGGAAACTGCCTTGTTAACTCAGTCATCTTGTAATTAGAATATCCGCTGAAATTTTTTTATCATGGACTGATAGTAACATGGTAACAATAGTTTGTTAACAGCGGCTAGCTTGTGAGCTAGCTGCTGCGGCTAGCTTGTGAGCGGTTGTTGGGAATCGGCTACCTATGCAGTGACGTACTGACCTTTTACGGTGCATATCCTTTACTATTGTGATTTTAAAAAAAAACAAAACATTGGTTTGAATCTCAATTTTGAGGCTGTTCTAATAGTTTTCACTTAAAATAATGTATGAATTTAAATCCCACCCATTTCTGGTGAAACCCCGCCCACTTCTGGTTTAGGCTCGCCCACCCCCACCTTCTGCAATATCAAACACCCATTAGTTGTAAACACCATAGCATTTAAAGTATCGCCTATTACTAATTCACTGTTTTCTACTTTGCTCTGAGGAATAATATGATATTGGGTGAAAAAAAATGAATATTATTTTATTTTGTTTTTATTGTGCGACGAACCCCAATTGACAGCAAACCCCTTTTCCTCTGTCTGCTTGCTTGTGCTTCATCTCTACTCATCGTTTCTTATCCTACAACAAGATCCTGACTTTAAACTAAACTGGGTCATCAATACTCAAGGTAATCAGTCCGTCATCACCCAGTTAGCCAGCTACTGACTTTGTATTTGATGTGTGCCGGACTCATTTCAACAGTGCAAAGACCACAGACGACAACATCAAAAGGTACTTGAGAGGAAGTAGGTGAGATGTTACATTATCCCAACACAACACAAGGAGGGAATCCTTGTCCATCTCAATAGGAGAATATTACATTTAAACTGTGCCACAGTCCTGAAAGAAAAGTATAAATGTTTTTGCGACCACACTGAAATTAATGGAATACCATATGGAAACCACAGATCACAAAATGCTTTTGTTGTGATGTTGTTTTTTTGACTGTGTGAAATTGAAATGCTCCTTCTGCATTTGATAGTCTAGAAGTTTTTAAGTCGTCATTTGTGTGCAGAGGTGGATGTCTGGTGAACAGTCATTGTGATTTCAACACCAGTGGTGAGTCCACTGTGGGAAAGAAAATATTCTGGGAAAAGATGAGAAGACATGGATCCCAGCAAGTGACCCTGCATGACAAGGGCAATGTGCCCAGAGGCAAAATAAACGAACAGCACTGTGCCTTCACGGTGACGTTATACCATAAATAATTAAACATCCCATTCTTAAGGAATAAAAGAAGCATGAAAATGTATCAGGGTTTGCACCGAGGCTCTCATTCAGCCAGCAGCTATATTCATCTTCAGCTTTTGTAATGTTCTTAATAAGCATCACACTGCATTTGTCTCAAAATAATCAATGTGAATAATCAATGAGAATGGTTTGAGGGAACTTCCACTGTCAGATATGTCTGAGCTGTGATCATAAATCGCTAATCTTCATACATTGCAGCGAGTTATATGTTCTGGTGAAATGCTGCTCTTTACTTTTTGTTTTACCGACATTTCCTGACTCATTCTGCCAGCAGCTCGAACCTTGTCAGGAAGGAATAAGCACGGATTTCCTATGGTGAAGGAACCATGTTAACTTAACACTTAACACTGGTACTGACTGTTTTTAATATTATCAGGTAAGATGTTTCACTGAACTGTTTGGCAAATGAGTTACAAACACACAGCAATGGATAGTGGATAACTGTAAATGTGTTTACCAACAATTTTAAAAATGAAATAATTTGTACAAATTTGAAAAGTGCTAAACAAATACAGAATATACCATGCACAGACAAATTTTACACATAATGTTTTTATATTTGTGGACATAAACTTTCCACTAACTGGGTGTTTATATTTAGTGCATGTTTGTATTTTTTAGAATTATAAAATGAATGAGTGAATCCATACGGGGTATCTAAGGCATAAGAAGAATAAAAAAACCCCTAGCCTTCTCTTAAAATGTTTTCTCAGCTTCACCACTTTCTGATTCGTTCTTGTCTTAGGTCCATCCCCAGTGGCCTGATTAAACCACAGCAAGCAAAACTTGTTATGGAGACAACAGTAGAGCGGCAGAGAAGTGAGGCCAACATTCTCCCCTTTTTCCTCATTGTATGCTGCTACAAACACGGTTTCCCACCTTTTCAGGAAATTGCATTTACAATAAGGTTATCAAATAAGTACTTTCTTTCCTCTCAGCCTTGGCAGGAAAACCTCTTTTCACCTTCCCTTTAAAGATCACATCTCAGCTCAGATACAGGATTACTGGTGTAGAATTAGGAGAGGATTAGACATGGGTTGAAAGGATTTTTTTTTTTTTTTTCCCCTTTCTACATACTGGTTCATATTGTTGCTGAGAACTTTGAGATGTGATTTCAGGTTTGTCTCCACTTGTACCAGCAAAGAGTCTATTAAACTGTAAAGGGAAAAATACTTCTCTCCTTTCTCTCACACACTTTTTATTAAACATGATTATCCCTTGGTGAAATCTTACTTTGTGGCACAGTGTATATCGGATACTGGCACAAAAGGCTTGAATCATTTGATGTGTTTCACAGCCCAACAGTTACTACGCACTTTGTGAGTCAGTCGGGTGCTCTGACACGTTGTGAATAAAATCATTGGTGTAATGTGGTTATAGAAAATATGCAATGAATCGCCTAACATTCTGGGCTTTTAAACTTACTGAGAGTTAGATGAGAAGATCAATAACGTTCTTATATTTGTATATTAAAGAATGAGCTAGACTTGTAAGGCCATTAGCTTACCCTAGCATAAAGATTAGAATAAAAGAGAAACAGTTAGTTAGGCTCTACCAGTGGCGTTAATATGGACGGTGCAAGTGGTGCAGCTGCATCGGGGCCCAGATGCCGTCACGGGCCCATGAAAGAAGAAAAAAAAAAAGCAGCTGTGTGGAATTACCACAGGCTCTGTTATTGTGAAGGGAATATCTTGGGGCGGGGCGGTAAGGTAACGCTGAGTGGTTGGTGTGGGAGGAGGAAATTATCATTTGTCCAATCATGTTGATACCTGTCAGTCATGAGTCACGATGGCGTGAGGTGAGTTGTTTCTCATTTCAGCAAGGAAAAAAAAAGCAATTTGATGAAAATTGACAGGAAAACGTAGCATCACGTTTAGCGTTAAGGCGTTCCGCAAAGGGGGCGTGTGCCACTAGTGGACTACCGACATGCTCTGCGGATGGGGACGCGCTCAATTCATAGTTCATTTTTGCAGCTTCCTAGTGCGCCTGGCAGACGCGCACCGCGTGTGTCTTTGTATTCCCGCCCATGTGGATGCAGAAAGTATGAATTGGCCTTTAGCCTAGCCTCTCTTGAGTGGCTGTGCGTGTGTGTGTGTGCGCATGCCTGCGTGTAGCGTGCAGGAGGTGTGCTTGTGTGGGCTCTACCATATGCCACCTCTAAAGATTACTAACTACCATGTTGTATCTCCTTTGTTTGTTTGGTCTAGAGAAATGCAAAAATGACAATATGTGGCTATAGAAGAACAAGCGCAAGTTCAATTTGGATGCTTGCAGATACCAGACAATATGCATACTTAATAATGACAGTGCTAACAGCTGACTTTTAAAACATGTTTTATTTACGGTTTTTAACAAAGTCTCCAAGTCCATTGTTGACAGACTGTTTCTGGATGCTCCACATTTGAAGCAGATCAGCAAATGCAGTGGGTTGTGTGTGAATCGTGAAACTGCCTTTCTTGTAGAAGACTTTTTGTGGAGTAAAATCATTTAATCCACTGCACAGTTAATGACAGTGCTAGTGCAAATATCAACAGTGAAGACCAAAGGCTGAAATGTCATGCAACAGGCTGTTGATGTGCTTTTTGACGTAGTTATGTGGCAAGAAAGTTGAGAATATGGCAAATCCTTGTATTATCTGCAAAGCAATATGATATGATCACCGACTTCATGCTCAACAAACAAGGAGTTAATGTTATGAAGCAGTAAAATGGTATCGAGTCCCACTGTGTCAGAGTACATGTGCACAGTAACTATCCCAAGGGTCAGCTGCCTGCAAGCTCTTTAACCTCTCCCCAGTGCCTCGCTGTGCCTTTTAATAAAATATTGTATGAGGGAAAAAAATAACAATGCCTATTTTTTAGCATTTAAAATAAAAATAAAAAATGTAAACAGTTCTAAGTCTAGAATGATTGTTATATTTTTCAACTGTAACCAAATAAGTAGAAATAGAAATAAATATAAATATACACATTGTTTTTCCGTTTCAGTTAGGTAGACTTGTCATGTGTCATTGTGTATAACACACATCTACAGCCCAGTGTCAAATTTGCCAGAACTTCAAAGCGGTGGCTGTCTTGAACCCATAGGCATGGATTTTAAATTCAGTCATCTCACAAGTAAATAGTATACGGACATATTTATTTGCTTTTAGTGCCAATACCACTGGCTTGTTGGTATTGACCTGCAGTGAAGAATAAGAAAACAGCAATGCAAAAAAAAAAAAAAATGTTGGAAGACATTTCCAAAATCCAAGTTAAGTTTCACACCCCCGATATTAAAAGAAGCGACATCAAAGAGGATGAGAAGGCGATCTGTGTTATTGTTTTACAACAAAGTATCTGTTTTAGCAAGTCATGATTATGTCAATGAATTAAATGAGCCATGGTTATATTGTTGTGTTTTATGCTCTGGCCCAAGGGCTGATTGCTGTATTACCTCGTACTGAGCTGGAGTTTTAACGACACAACATTGGCCTATTTGTTTTTATCTGTGCTATTTTTAAAGTGATTGTGTTGTCATTTTATTTATCATCCAACCAGGAGACACTTTATTTTATTAATTTACACAACAAACAAGGAGGGCCCAATAAAATAAACAAAATTTAAACAGTTTAGTTGTGTAAACAATTTAGTTTTTTTGTTTTTTGCCTCTTGATGTTAAAGGTTGCTCACACTGATAACAAAAGTCCTTGTTTGCTTTTGTTGGTGTGGTAGACTTATTTCCTTTTCTTCTTTTCAGGATGTTCCCATTAGAGATCACCACAATGGATTATGTATTTCCATCTCTTCTTGTCCTCTGCGTCTTCCTCTGGTACACCAACCATCTCCTTTACTAGATCTCTTAATCACTACTTTGTCTGTCTTTTTTTCTTCTTGCCTGATGGCTTCATTTTCAGTATTATTCTCCCAACATACCCAGCAGTTTGCCCTTGCACATGTCCAAATTGTAGACTTTTTATGGAAGTAGAGTCAGCAATCGGGTCTCCAAAATGAGGCCAGTGCAAAAGTTCAAGATGCAAGATTAAAAGAGTTTATTGGAAACGTTTTTCCCTGTGCAATTCTTGCTTTGCTGTCCACAATGAATGGCAAACAATAAGTCTAAGGAAAATACATCAAAGCAAACATATTTTAACAGGCAAAAATACAACAGATTTAAACTATGCCATAGAAATATAAACTATTAAATAGAGCTACAGAATACACTATGTCTGGTGCAAGGTAGTATGCAAATTACACATGTGTAAGTTGAAAAGTGTAAACAATGAAATCCGACAAATCTTAACTGGAAATAAATAGTTCAAACTTAAAAATGAACGAGCCTCCTGGCTTGTGAGTGCTCTGTTCCCTTGTGATATTCATTCCTAATCCTGCCCAGCCTCAGTCATTTTCAAATTTATGTTTGTGTAAGACAAAAACAAATTACCTAAAACATGTTAATTAGCAAGTTTGAGTGTTGGTAGGTGAAATTTTAAACTTTCAAAAGGGCCAGACTAGTGGTTTTCCCCTGCTTCCAGACTTTAACTGACTAATTGCCTGCTGGCTTGAACTCTATTCAGACATAAGAGTGGTTTAATGTTGCCTGATCTCTCTCTCCACAAGAAAACAAATAAGCATATTTCCCAAAATAGCAAACTTTAAAAGTAGTTTTCCTTCAGATGCTTTTCGAGGTGATAAACTCAGCAAGTGATCCTAACTTGTCATACTTCACACACCATATGCTTTATGTGGTTGCTTGCCAGTGTGACCCAGTGTGTCTGGGTCTTGGTTGACAAGGGTATGGAATTTTTTTTTTCTTTTTTCAAGTAATATGTCCTTTTGCAGTCATACACCTCTTTGAAGCCTCCCACCCTTGGAGGGCCAGGAGGGGGATCAAAGCTGGAACAGAATAATTTGTCCAGCAAGCCTGTCAGTTTTAAGAAGATCTAAGCCATTTCATCTACAAACAAAGCAGCACAAAGGTAACACAGAGCGAAAACAGCAATAATATTAAAAAAAAAAAAGAAGAAAAAAAAAGTGGCATGCGTTTCACTCCAGACTTTTTTCAGATATTTCTATTGTCAATGAGCATAAATGTCCCTGTTCTCCAATGGTACCTTGATATCTGTAACACTGTACACTTTAGTGGTATTTCATTTCTTTCTTTATGTTTTTATAATTAACACATGGCCATCGTTTTGCAAAATGCAATAAATGCTTGATCTGAGGGTGCTGCTAGTTAATCAGCCCATTTCAAATTGATGATTAATAATTGTTTATGGAAGCATGAGGGGCATGGGGTAAATTACTGGGAGCTTCCTTTACTGGTTGTCACATTTGAATGCATGTAGACTTCATATCTGTTGTGCTTCAATGATTACTCATTAACATCAATTCATCATTTTATGTCAGGCTTGTTTATTCACTCACAGATTATATGAATGCCCTCACCGTGAGCTACAAGTGTAAGCTATTAGTTGTGCTGTTTCCACAGGCAGATGTGGTTTTAAGAGGCCACATTTCTTACCACTTCAAAGAACACCTCTCAGATGAAGGTAAGTGATGGTGCTGTTGTTAATGTGCGAGATACAAGAAGCTGCCACAGGCATTTCATCACAAGGTTTCATATCACATTTGCATAACAATTAGGTTTTTTTATTTTATTCGCCCACTCGTTAGTCATTTTTACAGTTAATTACTGCGCTGCAGACTTTTCTGGAGATACTCCAACCTGGACACTTGTGTTACCAGCCCAGTACAATTTATTTTGTGTTTCATAGTCACTTTGTTAATTCAGACAATCTGGGCAACTCGGGGAAACTACACATTTTGTTGATTTCTCTGCCTTACTTAAAATGTTAATGCACTAATATTTTTAATTTTGTTAACTTAGAAATATAATATAAATTTGGACACTCAGCTCCAACAGTGCTCGGTAGCCAGCTAAAAACCTCCAAAATTAGACCAATGCTGAACTGAAAAAAGTTCAATACTCCCCATGGCCACTGAAGACTGGCTCCAGCAAACTCCACCTGACTTCAGTTTTCAATCGTGAAATACTCAGTCTAGGTCCAGGTCTGGGTATAAGCCACAGGGTTAGTCCCCTCAGCAGAGAAGCCTAGACAGCCCTCTTCCCAGCCACTTCCCCCAGCTTTTTCAGGAGAACCCAGAGGCGATCCCAGGCCAGCTGAGAGATATAATCCCTCCAGTATGTCCTGGGTCAGGCTCAAGGTCTCCTCCCAGTCAAACATGTCTGAAACACCTCTCCAGGGAGTCATCCTTACCAGATGGCTGAACAAGGCCCATTCGAACTCAATGTGACTTGAAGATCCTTTTGACAGGTTCTTCTGCTCGGCGTTCCCGGCAGAAGAACCTGTCAAGACGACCTAGGGTGTCCTGATGCCAAGTGCACCGATGGATATCCTTATATCTGAACACAAGGATATCCAGGCCCTCTGGGCCCGGTACATATGCTCTAGTTGTTCATCATTATGAAGTGTCTTCTGATCTGTTCTTCATCTGGCCCTTTGCCTAAGACCAATCTGCCATGAGAGACCAGGGGCAAAATCCCCCCAATAACATAGCTCATAGGGTTCATTAGGGCTCTCAAACTCCTCCCCCACAATAACAGGATGGTTCAAGGAGGAGATCTGGAACTGGCGGTACATCTGAAACAAAGTCCTTGTTAAGTAGATATTAGGCTTCAAAAAGAGAAATATTTAGATGATCAACAAGCCTGGTCTCCAATGAGATAAGCACTGAAGTTGAGTCTCATACTGGGCAGCGATCTCTGGTTCAAGGGTCCGACCTGCCACCTTACTTCTCAGGCCTATACAAATATGGTCACTTCTAGCGCCGAACAATCAGAATGGCGACGTTGAAATTCCAAACTCCTGACTTCAAAACACGAGTCCACAAACCAATGAGTGATGTCACATTTGCTTTGTCTATTTCTGTATACGGTTTATGATATCAGCCCTCTGACTGTCAATAATATTCAGAAGTGGACTGTAAGAACCATCCCAAAACCTTTTACTTACATGTCTTGAAGTAGTTCATGGGGATTCTGCTTTGGACCATTGTGCCATTGTAGATGCCAGCCTCAGTCACATGAAAAAGGGAATACACCCCTACATTTATTACAGCTTCAAATCCCCACGTTACAATCAAACTAGTCTTCTAGTTTAGGGAAAACACTAGAACGTCATCAGGTAGAGACAGATGGGTCAGGTGATCTTTTGCCAACATCTAAAGAGCTCTCTAAAGCAATCAAAAAAAGATTGTGTATGCCTATGAATATGGCATGGTATATCAAATTTGAAATAAATCACTAAGTTGTAGGAAAAATCCTCTGCAAGTGGTAAATTAAGCAGCAAGAGCAAGATGTTAACCACATGTTGGATGGCACCGAAAACCGAGCTTAAAAAAAGTGAATATTAGTTTGCAAAAGGTCATCTAAAGGTGAAACGTCAGTGTTGTTTTTGTAACTTAATTCCACTACTCCAAGAAATATCAGTTATTTTAGGCTCATCAATTACTTCAACATGGATTTTTCAGGCAGTGCCAGTAGTTTAAAATCCAATATTATTTAAAATCTGAAACCCTGATAAATGAACCTTAACCTGCAGCTCTGCACTTGAAAATACATAAAAATAAATTAAACTTGTTTAAATTTTATTCAGTTTGTTCTGGGAAAGAACATTAAAGCTCATTATGTAAATATATCTGTACATTATTATTTATGGAGCAGGGATGGAAAATTTATTGGTTAATTAGTATTTTTATGTAAGCCCCTGATTTAATTATGTCTCTACATTGTAGAGCTGCACAGAGATTAAAATCCCCCCCAACAGACCCATTACAGACGACCTTAATACTGTATCTCAGCATTCAGCTGTACTCATGTTGTGCCTCCTGTGTGTTGGTTTATGACTTATTGTGAATGTAACTTTATTTTTATTTATCACTGCTGCTGCCGTCACTTTGGATTACCACCATTGTGGTTCCCTGTTTTTGTTGCACTCTTGTTTTTATACATGCCCTCATCCATATCCTTTATTTCTTTATTTATACATAATATTTTATTCTATTTTTATTTCTGTATTTATCCTAAATTATTTAATTTCTACCTCAACACTGCCTGCTGCTGTTCGTTCCTACAGTGTTTGTTGTTTTTTCTATTCTGCTTGAGCCAAGGAATGAAATTTCGTTCTTTATAGTCTGTATATTTGAATGACAATAAAGTCTAAGTCTAACTTACCTATAGAGCATAAATCTATATTAGATCACAAACTGCTCTCATCATCACAGACCTGAAAAAAGAGAAGTAGCATTATATAAGAACTCCTCTCAAGTACAATTTTAAATTCCACTTTCCAATAACATAGAATAGATATGCATTGAAGGGATTGTTGTGTGTACCCTACATACATGTAAACCAATTATTATTTATCTCAGAACCCATTTCTCCTTAAAGGAACATTTTGTGGGATTTAAAACAAAACAAATAGTCCACAATGAAGACATTTTTGAATATCTGTTAGATACGTGTGATATATACATGTTACCAATTCACACTTTGTGACATAACTGCATCAGCTGGTTTAGTAGATGTCACTTAGGGACTTCATGAGTCAAAGGGTTTGTCCCTCTTGTGTCACCATGGGTTCGTATGGGTTATTCAAACATATATGCTAATATATCAATAGCAAGTTAAACTTCAAGGATGACTCAATAACACTAACAATACATGAGAATACACACACATCTGAGTAAAAGCCCTTTGAAGTAAAACAATTCAGTGATTATTTATTAAGTGGTAAATATTGTTTAGGTTGGACTCTAGAGCTAGACACTCCAACAGCAATGCTTTTGTGAGTAAGAACACATTAGTAGCCTTCACACAGTTTGTGAAACTGATGTAATTTATTTTTACCATCTCTGGTTATTTGAATAAATTCAAAACATCAGGAGAAGAGAGAAAACAGTCAATGGAAGTACTGTACATCTTCTGTGACCACTGTGCCTGACTTTTTTCACCAAAGGTCACTGTAGTGGAGACAGCGAAGAGACAAAGCAGATAATAATTTTGTAAGTGAGGAGTCAGACTGTCAGTTTGGATCGACTACAACCGTGGCACACAAATGAATAAGTAAATATACTCAGCACAACAGTGCCAGAATATCTGCATCACATTAAATTTGTGGGGGTCATCGAATTATTCCTATCACTAAATTTATTTTCTGAAATACTCTGTGTATTAATCTTATGAGTGGGCTGAAGCACTGGAGAGCAAAACCTATGACTCTTTAGCCCCCTGAGTCACACGGCACTGTAACCAAAAACTGCAGGCTGTGACACCATCTGTTTATTTCATGATTAGTGGTAAGAGTCTTACTAGAAGGTCAATGGTCGCCTGAACAAAGGACTGGGTCCCGTACTCTGACTCTGAGTGTCCATATGCAGCATTACTCCATCATCCTGAGAATGACACATATCCAGTCTTCAGCAAACAGTGCTTACAACACCAAATTATATTCTTGTGCTTCCTCTTTCCTCCTGCGTACCACATTTAATTATTCATTCTCTGCTAGTGTCGCTTGTATTATTAAAGTTTTACCCAGATGGCCAGTAGTACACACTTGCCCCAGGAGATTTATGTTGTCCAAGTCTAAAATATATTTTGTAAATACAATGATTTTAACTTCATGTGACCCTGAAAATGCATAAAGGTTGATTTTGTATGATATTAGGAAAGCTTTGGTGCCACAATGACACTATTGCATCTAATTACATCAATCAACCACAACATTAAAACCACCAGCGTGACATTATGTAGGTCCTTCTGGTGCCAGCATAACAGCTCTGACCCGTCAAGTCCTGGACTCCTCAAGACTTCTGAAGATGTCAGGCACTAAGAAACATACATGGTGTGAAGGGGTGACTTCAGGGGCACAAGTGCCTGCCAATTTTGCCCCTTTGACCACTGTGCCCCCTTTGGCATGAACAGTTTTTTTTGGGGGGGGGTTGGCACACATATTAGGAAGATGCATGGTAAAAAACTATCTTCTATAAACACAAATCAATTTTTGATTAAAAAATCCCTGCCTGACTGCCATCCATAACTGAACGGTGAACCCAGTCGGGCTTTGTATCATGATGTCATTTTATTGCAAGCTGCAGCCTGGACATAAATGCCCCATATAGACCCACAACTGAACAGGAAAGTAGGTAACTTCCAGTTTGAACTTTCCTGTTCAGCTGTGGGTCTATATGGGGCATTTAATTTGCATTTGAATATTAGATTTATGGCCAAAATTTCACTTTAAACAAAATGTGTCTCCTCCCAGGGCGTACATGGTAGCCGCTTGAGAAGCTCATAGATGACTGAATGACTGAGGACACAGTGCTGAACAACATGACATTTCAATTAATATTGTTTTTTTGATTCCCAGCTATAACTAACTTCTGCACTGCTTTTGTGCAAAACAGTGTTTTCTGGTTATGTTCTTGTTTTATAGCCTCAGTGGAAACAGACAAGAAACAGCAAAATCCAGGTACATCAGCTGATTACATCCGCAGCTGAGTAATTTTCAAGCAACAATAGTAATAAAACAGGTCGATAAACACCAAACTCTTAGAGGTAATCAAGTGTGATGCTGATTCTCTTTAAATATTGGTGGGCAACTTGATATAAAACACTAGTTTATGCTGTCATTTGTCTTCTTACATCAATCCATTTGGCCCTTTTTAATTTCGAGCACCTGTCCCTCAAAAAGTCTCAGACATTAGCAGCAGATACTTACCTTTTTTTTTTTCAGCACATCCCACAGATGCTCGACTGGAGAAGACTGTGGAATTTGCAGGCCTACTCAACACCTTCAACTCTTTGTCATGTCCCTCAGACCATTCCATTAACCAGGCCACATTATTCTGCTGAAAGACAAGGCTGTTGCCATGGAGAGGTATGTGTGGTCTATAATAAAGTTTAGGTAGGTGTTCCGTGTCGAAGTAATATTCACATGAATGTCAGGAATCAAAGATTTCCAGCAGAACAGTGCCCAGAGCCACACAATCCTGTTCTCCACACATACATGAATAAGCCTTGGGCACCCATGGGTCATCCTATAGCTATAATACATCCACTGTTACAGATTGCTTTAAAAAACAGACTTATTCATGCAGTCAGTTCTGTGGGAGCAAAATATTATGGATATACAAGCCAAAATGTACCGTATGATCACAGTGGCATGATTTTTGGTGACAGTAGGTGTTGCTTCACTGTTTCTGAAACTGCTGATAGCCTGTCGTTTTAACACATGACAGATTACAAAAAATAAAAAACATCCAGATTTGTAGACTGAAATGCCATGTTGATGGGGGGGTCAGAAGTGAATGACCAGAGCAGACAGAAAGGGTGGAGCAAACAAAAAGGCAACACTAACAAGTGAACAACATGTCTGAGAATGCACAACACAGCCAGTCATGGGCTACAACAGCAAACGAACATATCTGGTTCCACTGCTGTCAGCCAACAACTGATCTGAGGCAGCAGTGGGCAGAGGCTCCACAACATTGGACAGCTGAACAATAGAAAAATGCTGCCCATAGTCTGATAAATCAGGATTTCTGCTTCAATATCAGTATGAACTGTATGAAACCATGAACCCAACCTACCACGTGTCAACAATTCAGGCTGGTGGTATCCCTCTAATGGTGTGGGGATGGGTTTTTTTGGCACACTTTGTTCCCTTAACACTAATCAGGCTAGGTTTCAATGCCACAGTTTAATTTGAATATCATCATTTAGCATGTGCATCCCATTATCACTGTAGCATCCCCATGTTATTATGTAAAATGTCACAGAGTCATCTCTTATTGATATGAACATGGCTGTAAGCTCACATGACTTCGGTCACCAGATTTCAACCCAACTGAGCACTTTTGGGAGGTGGTGAAAGAAAATCTCTGGAATCCATGTCTTTTCAAAATAAAAGGAGTCCCTTCCTACTATCAGTAGAATAACGTGATTGGTTAATTAACCTACAGAGTAGATACATATTAGGGATTCAATGAATGTTTAGCCACTGACTTCCAAATTATAAAACACGTGGTAGGGAGGAAAAAAAATGAAGAAATGTTTTGTTTGTTTTTTTTCTCTTGGTTTTTCAGTTCACAGTAATTTTCCTCATAGCCAATGCCACTTGACTGGTAGTTGGAATATTACCAATAATAATAAAACTTACCTCTTTATTTTCTATTTTTGTATCTTTAATTATAACCATAAATCAAAAACTTTGATGTATGCGGTGAAGAAAAACAGATTGACAGCTTAATGAAATACCAGTGTTAAGTTTTTCCTATTTTGAGTTCAATATTTACAGTGGCAATAAAACGTATTCAACATTGCTGAGTTTGTAAGAGGTTAGACATTAAACATTCTGCTGATGTAGTATTTTTGATCAGCGGTGCAATGATTAGGACTGTTGTCTCACAGCAAAAAGCCTCTGGTTCGAACCTGAAGGCCAGATGGGGCCTTCACTGTGTGAAGTTTGCATATTCTCCACGTGCGTGGATGGTTTTTCCAGGTGCAACCAAACTGTTGCAAAATGAAAGTTCCTTCAATTGTGACACAGATTAAGATAAGGTAAGGTAAGATAAATCCTGGTTATGCCTGTGTTCTTCTTGAATGAAGATACAGAAGCCATTTTTAAAGTAAAGACAAACTCCAGACTGCAACTGTTGCATTTTACAACCAATTGTGTTTTAGGTGTAAATACCTGTTGTGCAGCCACACAACTAAATATGCATTAAAACAATTCTGCTGTGTTTTAATGTCACTCTAGAAATGGCAGTCAAGAATGTAGCCATAGACAAGGAGGTAACTACAGTCAGACTCTGCGTGCAGTGTTTGCTCTGGTGCATTAGCTACAACTGGAAGAATATTGACAACTTTGAATTCAGAAATTGCTCAGAATGTGGTGTTTTCAGGCCTGGCAACACAAATGTTTACAGCAGGCTCAACAGACTTGCACAGCCTATGCACAGATTATTGCATGTCATACAGAAGATCCAGGTGCATGAGCTTTTGCTACGAAGAGTGCAAGTGAGAAAGGCAGCCTGTGTACCAAATTCAATATGGCATATCACACTGTTGAAGAGGAAATACCTGGCACATCTGTGGCCAAATTGTAACAGCACGTATAACCTCAATGTCCTTGATTTGATTCCAGTCAGGGACTGGTGTAACATGCCACACCCCTCTCTCTCTCACCCTATAATTTCTGTCTTCCTCTCCACTGTCAACTGTCTAAAATGTCCTAAAAAAACAACCTTTAATAAAACAATTTAGTTGTGGAAAGCTAGAACTGGCCTACCAAGATGTGGAAAAAGCACTTTTCAGTCCTGGTGGGAGTGATCTTTTCCAGGATGACAGCGTTCACTAAATGGTTTAAGTAAAAGGCTGTGAATTATGTGCTTTGGCCTTTACAGTCGCCAGATCTCAAGCTATCCAAAAATCTGGTCCTCATCATCAAAACACCAGATGAAGGTGTATATGTTTTGGAAGAACCGTCATCCCTCATCCCTCCTGTTAGGCTCCAGACACTCAAATCAGTGCAGTGTGTGTAACATCTTATTGAGACACCTTGAGGGTGTTTTGTTCTTTTGTCACCTGTGGCACAAGCATGTGAGCATTTCATTTCAGCATCTGGTGTGACCCTGCTGTACAGAAAAAACTGCAACTGAATGTCTCCCAGCAACTATTGTTCAGCTCTCCACATTGGCTGGAAGTACTTTTAGCTCATTTGTTGCTAAAGAATAACTTCAACTCTGAGGCGTTGGTGGGTTTCCTCACATGAACTGCTCATTTCAGGTCCATCCACAAGGTTGTAACTTTATGTTGGTCTTTTGTCTTCTTTAACCTTCTGCAGCTCTCCTGACCTTCTTGTTTGAAATGTTGCTGGAACTGGCCGAATACAACAACACAGGCCTGAACCATAGTGATACCTCCACCTTGTTTCACAGATTTAAAAAAAATATATATTTTATGGAGGAACGCAGCATTTCTTTTCTCCAAAAATAAACCAAAAAGTTCTGTTTAGGTTGTTCACAGCAGCCCTGTGGCTTGTTCATGTGATTTCTAGTAAAGTGCAGCAGCAATGTTCTTTTCGGAGCGAGTGCTTTTCTCCTTGCAGTCCTGCCATGCACATCATTGTTGTACTTTGCCCTCCTGATGTTGGACACATGAACATTAACAATAGCCAGTGTGAGAAGGGTCTTCAGTTGCTTAGAAATTACCCTGGTTTCTTTTGTGACCTCAAAGACTATTACACTCCCTGTCTGAGCAGTGATCTTTGTAGGTCTATAATGGTGAGAAATTGTAAGTCTATTATGGTGGGAAAAGTTGGTCCATTTGTACACAATATGTCAGACTGTGGATTGGAGACAATTTTGTAACCTTTTCAAACCTGATGATCACCAGCAACTCTTTTTTTGATGTCCTCAGAAATCTTTGTTCAAGTCACGATACACTTCCACAGATCTGTTGTGAAGCTCAGCCCTTGATAGATCTCTGGCCCCGAAAAACAAAAAACAGGGAACCTACTAATACATTTTCCTCCCACTAATCAAAATCACTGCTAATCTTGAAGGATTTTTTTCAACATATTTTTGCCACTAATGGATGTGTTGTTGAACCATATTTTTTATGTATAATATCATTTTTATTTTGTTGTCTTTATATTAATTTAAGACAAATCCACGGGTGTTTTAGGTCCTTTATATGCAGCGATATAAGAACATTTAAATGATTCACTTTCAAGCAACACTATTGATTTTTGCTTTATTTACTCTCCTGAATGTATCATTGCTTGAAGGGTACATTAGCTTAAAAACAGTGAGCTTGAAGTTTTTGAATATGAAGCTGAAATCCCATAAGAGAGTCTCTGAGAAACTTTTGAAAACCTTTGGTAGAAAACATGAAGATCAAGGATGCTATTTGTTAATATTGATTATGGATAAAGTAATTTTGCCTGTGGGCCATTTTAAATCAAAGTTACTATGTAATACTATTAGTAACCTTAATAAGATGTTCTCAAAAATCATTCAAACATGCACAACTCTCTTTGACTATTTACGAGGACTTCAGCTGATATGTTTTCATGAAATCTAATTTTAACAGGTTGAGCAGGTGAAATATTTGTGAAAGAAACTCTTTCCCAGTTTCTTGTTAAATTAAGCTTCAGCCTTGACCATTGATTTCTATTTCAGGTTCCCATTTTTACATCTAACCTCACATACTGTAGATGTGTGTGATTTTATTTTAAACACCCACAAAAGTTGACAACGAAAATGAGTGTACTCAGATTTGGATGAATGAACTTTTCCAGTGAAAGCCTCCTTGTGAGGTGATGCTGAATCTATTTGCTACTAAACACTTGTAACTTCCCTAACAGTCTCAGGGTTTCCAGTCTTTTCAAGAAATAATGTGTAGCTGGTGTGGTCATTGGGAACCAGGGCATAGTCTGTTGCTGTTTCTGTATAGTATAGTACACCACAGGAAAAACTGCCTGAGTCTATGTCAACACTTTAGTCTAGCATTTAATGAAGAATGAATTAGGCTGTATTACAGTGTGTCATACAAAAATGTTACACAGTATAGAACTTGCTTGAAACCTTGCAACTTCAGCCGACCATAATGATAGAAAAACATTGTATTTAAAAATCCAGGAAGCTACAGCGACTATGATTAGAAGAGGTCTGTAACAACACACAGGACAGCCACACAGCATAGTTTGACCTGTGAATGTTTTCTGTCACAAAAAATAAGAGCAGACTGATTCTCTGGCTTGCAGATGCAAATTGAAAGCTCCCACACATTTGATGTAGACCAGGATGACAACAGATACCCGGTTAAACCACCTGAAAACTTTCTTTGAAATGATGAGCAGGTCAGGAGACACTCGTTCAGATGGTGCTTCAGGAGATGAAAGCCACTTAGACGTGGAGTATCAGGAGGTTTCTATGCTATTTTAGTTAGTGACACTGGCCTTGAGTGTCAACTCCCACAGGATCATAAGTGCATATGTCATTTCCTGTATCTTCTCTCTGCAGCTGTCACCATCGCTGCAGAAGTGGAGAAACATACCAACAGTTCTCTCCTCCCCATATCATCTGAAACTGTGCAGTTCTTTAAAGCCAGTGACACCTGATGGAGCTGTGCACCAGTCACCTTAACAAGTGTGGTGTATCCAAAATAAGCACAAAGAAAGTGCAACCTGTAATGAACGCACAGAATTTGTCATAAATGGATGCTGTTGCTTGCAAAATCCAAGGCACTCCTCTGAAAAGCCTTCAAGATATTTATTTACATAGAGCTCTGGACAAAGCCAAGAAAATTGTATCAAACTCAAATCATCCTTTGTTTAGAGAGTTTCAGCTGCTCCCTTCACGTCGGAGATATCAGTGTCCAGCCCTCACTAAAAACAGGACAACGCAGTCATTTATGCTGCAAGTAATTTTCCATCTAAATAAACTAAAATGATTTTTATTTTTGTATTTTTTAGATCTCGGTGTTCAGCCGGTCTGAGCAATGGTTTTTTAACACTAATTCAATTAACATTTTATATGATGAGGTTAGAGTTATGGCCATAGTATTTAGTCAGGTTTGCTTGTTTGTTTGAAGAATGTTGTTCTCGCATGTTGTGCATGTTTTTCCTGTTTTGTTGTTTTACTCACTGCAGACAAAATTTCCTCACAAGGACAATGAATTTACCTTACCTATCTTACCTTCAATGTAAGAAAGTGATAATCCACACGCCATGCAGCCTTTTCACAACATTTCCTCATGTAATGCGCTCTAAACGTCCTCCAAACAGATAACCATCGTCACCCATGGCTATCTGCTGCCAGCTCTGCACCAGACGTGGGAGAAGATGAAGAAGCTGAAGTCAACTCAGTCTGAATTAGATCCATTTTTAAGCCAGAAGAAAAAAACTATTGGTTATAACCTGAGCTGACTTCTGAAGCCCCGCGGTCGAGGAAAGCATCTTACCAAGTGGTAATTTTTAAATAGTAATTGTTTCAATGTGACACTTCAGTAAAACACCCAAACAACTGAGTCAGTGCTCTCCAAGCAGTGTGGAGGATGTACATGTATGAAGCTACAACCACAGGGTTTAGATTAGAAGCTTTCATGTCGGGCCACAGGAGGAATTAATCATTTAAACTTTTAAATTATATATTCAGACTTTCATTCCATATATTCAGACTTTTATTCCATACATTCAGACTGTAATTCCATATAATCAGATTTTTATTCCATCAGGTATTCCTGAAAAGGTTGTTTCATCCTGTTTTGACCAGCAATGGCTTCTTATCATATATTCCTGCATGTCTAATCAAGAAGTTACTTCAATGCAAAACTAACTATTCTTCTTTGCTGACATTTGGATTTTTTTTTTTTTTTTAATCCTTTTTTGAGAATATTGATTCTGATTTTAATATGAAATGAATTTCTCCCATCTCCTGACATTGGGATGAATTTTACACACACTATACTTGTTAAAAGGCCTATCTGCCACTAAATGATCGGGCTACATCCATCCATGAATCCATTTATTAACTAAATGGCTTATCCTTTTCAGGGTCGCAGACTGCTGGAGCTCTGCCCAGCGCACATTGGGCGGGAGGTGGAGTACACTCTGGACAGGTCGCCAGTGTGTCGCATGAGGCAATGCAATGAATGGTCAAAGTATATGGAAGTATGCCATCAGAGGGATCATGCTGGTGATAGCTCCAGACAGAGGAGGATTTAAAGCGAATAATGTATTAACATGTATTGTTCTAGAGCCTACCTACACTTACAAGCTGTTCCACACTTTTTTCCCCACACACACACACACACACACCCCAGGCTTATTCAGAGCCAGCATGACAGCTTGGTCCTGTGATGCAGAAAGTGATAAGCTCATCTCCAAGTCTCTGTGGTACTGGGAAAAGAGAGAAAATGAGAAAGAGAAAGGGAGAGCGAATGAAAGAAGGAAATGAGACCAGTGGAGCCAGCAGAGATGAGGTAGAGGGGGGTGGGACAGAAGAAAGAGAGATAAAATGAGAAAACGGCAGAGAAAGAGCATCACATTTGAGCCCGCAGACCTGAGCCCAGACGAAAGGACAATGTAGATGAGTAAATGATCCTCATTTGGACTCCAGCATGTAATCACAGAGTAGCCATTTCCCGGGAAATACAATCCCAAGTCTGCCATTTGGAATAAGAAAACAGAAACATTTGGTGTATAATGAAAGACCAGTAATCCAGGATCTAACTGCCGATGTGTCAGCAGAAATATACGTATGATCATAAATAATCTTTAGCTAATGCTTCACCAAACAGTTTCGGCCCCCCTCGCTCTACACCCCACAGCTCTGCACCGCTGACCAATTTCCTCGACCATCGATTGGTGGTCCATTCCAGCCAGGGAGAGAGAGGCAACTCTTCTTCCCTATGGATTTTTACGTCACAACGATGACTGACTGCAAATAACCACTCGCCAATCATGTCCCACTTTCCGAGTGACCTTTCCCAGACACTCACACTTAGCACTCTAACGCAATAATGTGTTTTTATAGAAGGTACACAGATAAGCTTTATTTGTTTAAAATTCAAACTGCACTTTGGTTGAAATGTGAGAATTGTGGTTATGTTTGGGTAGCACTATATTTCACTATCTGTCATCAGTTCAGTACATGAGTCTACGTATGTGTGTGTGAGTGCTGTTGGACTGCCGAACAAGAGGAGCGTACTGTCTATGTATAAACCTGCATTTCTAAAAGCAGTACAGTGCAGACGACACACAAACTAGAAACTATTCATACACAGTTTTCAAGAAGCAGTTATTGTGAAGTGCTTTTTCACATGTTTTAGTTGTGGCTCTGCACAAGTTTTATGCATCTGACTCCTGAGTTTTTTTTCACCTGACTGTTTTGCACTTCTTTAATACCAAACTTTAGTCAAACCTACTTCACTGACACAAAATTGTAATATTTCTCAAACTGAATGGAAAAGATTTGTTGACTCAGACACAGCTTTCAGTCCACATACATGCTCCATTTGTTCCCCTCACTTCCTTATTGCCGCTCACATGATCTCTCACCCAACTTAATTTGTTTGTAGTTCACTTGTCTCAGCTGAGGCTGATGGGAACACTACACTCTGTGCTTTCAATCACACCATGTTGACATTATTTTTTCCACTTAGCAATACAAATCCTACATTTAGTTTGACCAGGACCAACTCATTAGAATTTATCTAGGAGGTCCAGCTTTACACTCTGCACGATCAAATGTAAAGAGCCATCTGCTCTTTAACCCGTGCAGATGATTTAGGAGTGCTGGTCACACTCTGATTTCATTAAATACGCTTCACCTATTCCCTGGCTTCATTAATGAATGAGAGAGGTAGGTTAAAGATAGCACTATGCTAATAGGTTGCGTGTGAGACAGGGAAAGATCGAGGTAGACACAGGAAGAGGGGAAGCGAGAGAGAGAGAGAGAGGAGGGGGTGGAGGAAGGTCGGTAATCGAGGCAGGATTCAGAAGTCATTAAGGTCAGTTAAGATGAGGTCTCCCATTGCCTGTGTGTTACCTGGGTCACCAGTGCAAAGCTGTGAACTCCAGGGAAAACTGTGTGTGTGTAACCATGGATACACAAAGACATTATCTTAGGTGTGATGTTACTTTTATCTAATGTATATGCAATTTACATACATAGAACAACTACTTAACAGAAATAAATAAATAAATTGGCAGCACGGTGGTGCAGTGGTTACCACTTGTGCCTCACAGCAAGAAGGTTCAGGGGTCGAATCTCGGCTCTGGCCATTCTGTGTGGAGTTTGCATGTTCTACCTGTGCATGGTGGGTTTTCTCCGGGTACTCCGGCTTCCTCCCACAGTCCAAAGACATGCTTGTAGGTGAATTGATCAAACTAAATTGACCATAGGTGTGAGTGGGAGTGTGAGTGGTTGTTTGTCTATGTGTTGGCCCTGCGATAGGCTGGCAACCCGTCCAGGGTGTACCCCGCCTCCTGCCCGATGACAGCTGGGATAGGCTCCAGCAGACCCCTGCGACCCAAGTGTGGAATAAGCAGGTATAGAAGATGGATGGATGGATGGATGGATAGTTCCACAGCATCGTGGCTGTTTAAAGATGTCTGTTGCATGTTTCTAGCTTCATTTGTTTTTTGTATGATTGAAGTTTCAAAGATTGATTTTTTCATATTCTGGATCATATTATCCGAAATGATTCCTTTATCCAGATCAATATTTGATATATTGTAGACCATGTTAGAAACTTGTCCTGTATTTTTTTTCAAAGTGTCTTGACCATTTTTGGTGGAGTCATATGCATAAATGTTGCATATGGTCCTATCTCCCAATGTTAAAGAATCCTTCAAAAAATTCCTGGATCCAGACGGTGATCCGGATCACTTCCAAAATCTAATCATTTGTTCCTTATCCCCATCTGGACAATCCCTGAAAATTTCATCAAAATCCATCTTTAACTTTTAGAGTTATTTTGGAAACCAACAGACATACCCCAGCAAAAACATAACCTCCTTGGCGGAGGTAAAAAACATCTTCATAACAGCAGAGGGACATCAGGGGCAAGTGAGTAAGGACTCAAATCATATGCTGCAGAGCTGTGGTATTTCACCATTGTGTCTTTAACATCTTTCAATGTTTTATCGAACAAGTACTTTACAATATTGCCACCAGTTTTGATTTCAGTAAAGAGAGATTGACATTTTGGACCAGTTGAAGTATTTTTGCCAGTTAGCTGCCGATGAATGTGGATGTTCTGTATAAAGGTTTTGATAGGACTGCAATACCTGGAGTCTAGATGCTGATGGTGATGGAGCAAAATAATGGATAAATTAGAAGAGCCTCTGGATGAGGATGAGGAGCAGATGGGAGGAGGAGGGTTGCAATAGAATTGGTCTGAAAAGAAGAATGACAAACGGTAATGATTTTTATAGAGAACGGGAGAGGTGGCTCAGAGAAGATGGGCCACAAGATTATTGAACCAGTGAAGTGACGTGGAAATTATAAATGGAGAGAGTTTGACAGTGTGGGAAAGAGGAAGTGACACAAAAAAATTGCAAAAATAGTGACAAACAGCCGGCAGATCGTCCTTATTAACAAAATCTTTATTAGTTCAGCTTTATTTGTCAGAAATGATGCCTGCCCGTAATATTATCCTTTTTATCCTTTTCATCCTTCTCATTTTAAAATTAAATTGGATTTAACTGATCTACCTGTTTGAATTGGATCCAGAGAATCAACTAACTTGTTGATTCAAGCTACAGGTTGTATCATAACTTTGGAAATATTCTTTATTGACTCTAATCTGTAGCTTCCACCTGCCACAGAGTTTTAAACTCAGTGATTACACATTGTTTGCTGAAATGTACACTGGGATTTTAAGTACTCACAGCCGAGCATGACACATCTCATCCAAACTGAAAAAGTAGGCTTTAAACCGGAGGATTTCAAACAATAGTCCATCTGTCCAGTAGAGTAACAGAGAGTTGTCTTTACCACAGGCTCCCACAAAGCTTCACTTGGTCGACTCAGGCCTTTTCTAAAACAAATTGTGCTTTTCCTTTTTTTAAAAAAAAAATTGTTATCCATCTATCTTAAAAACTGTACAGCACAGCATCCATTAGAGATATAAACAGAAACATCTTCTGATTATACCACATCATTACTGCTGCATCCCTCTTAGGAGAACTGCATTAAATCTACAGACAATAAATGGACAAGTTTTGTCCATTTGTTTCATCTCTTGTACAATTTGCACAAGCCTTAGGGACATAAAACACAAGAAGGATCAAAAAATACTGTATATGAAAATTCATCAGAAATGGTAAATATACACGGAGCTCATTAGAGCAATCACATGCTGTGCCTGCATGTTAGAGAAAAATAGACCTTTCTGCAAGATAGTGGCTGTGAAGATGTTTGATATACACATATATAAATTCATTGTCACAGAGTCATAATTATGCTAACTAGCAAAGTTTGCTCATATCCTGCTTTAAATTCACTCCCATCATTCTATACACTACTGACTTCCATATGATAAGAGGCATACAGTGTATTCAGAGTTTATAATGTTAAATTGATGAGGTCTACACAGGCAGACGGAAGAATCCTAAGTTCAAATTGCAGTTTCTGTTGGGAGTAGTGAAAAAGGTTTTACAGTACAGAAGTTATAAAGAATACTTCCATCGTGTAGTCACAGAAACACTTCTACTCCTGATGCCAGAGAGTGGGGCAAGTATTAAAAATGCATCAGATGGACTTCCATAGTGCTCCCATTACTGTATTCATTTACTGTACAGCACTATTACTACTACACTGCCCTGTTATTGAAGATAGAGTTTATAATTAGCCATGTATGTGCAGTAATGAATAGAAAGCATTTAATTGGTCAAACAGAAAATCTGCACCTAATATTGCTGTCATTTTGAAAATCATAATATCCAGGATTCCCCACAATATTTACATTTTTCAAGTTTCATGAAATGTTGAAGTTTCATTCAAACAAGAAGTACTGTTGAAACTATTGGATTTTTATTACTTTTTTTTTTTTACTGGAATTTGTCCAAAAATAGTCTAAACTTACATTTTACTTTAGGCACAAAGATGCATGCAAAAATATACTTGATACTTGATACACACACACACGCACAAAACAAGTTCTGTTCTCTGAAGACTGTAAAAATGTCCTGAGGAGAACATAGTGTACTTTGTCTGGACATTATGTAGGCTGTAACCAAACACTTTGAGAAAGACATATGTCCTCATTTACCCCAGTTGGATTAATTCTGTTCAAAACTGTGATGAAGAAACTTCCATGTAAAATATGTACACATGCAATCCACTGGATGTGACACTGGAGCAGGGAAGATGTGGTTCAGTTTAATCTCTGACATCCTCAAGCATCACACATTTTTGGTTGTTAGTCAAAAATATCTAATATCTGTCCTATCATGAAATCTTTGCATCTAGCACCATTAATATGTCAGGCCTATAGATGGTATACAGAAATGCAACCGGGGCTCAAAAATGAGGCCAATAGGGAGGTGCAAATAAGTGCAATACTCCCAACGGCCACTAGATGCTGGCTCCAAAAAAACTCTGCCTCCAATTGACTGGAATTCAACAATGGGCATTTTCAGTCATGAAATACTCAGTCAATACATTTTTTCCTCAAGTCATTCTGATGTCATTAGCTAAAGTTAATTCTTCTTATTGGTGACTTGGTGGTCCATCAAAAAAAAAACAACAACAACAACATATTAAACTTCAAAAAGAGGATTCTTTAGATCCGTGGTTAGTTTGTTCAACAGGTTTTGTCTCCAGTGTCTCATACATATTGTGCTATGATGCCTGCTTCAAAGGATAGAGCTACCTCCTTACTCCTCCCTTCATATCCAAATATGGTAACGGGTAAATGTCAAAGTCCTGGCTTCAAAACGTGACCCCACAAATCAACAGGTGGCATCACAGTATATGATCCACCTCTACTGATGCCGCACACTGAACACTGTTGCCCTCTTGTGGTGAAATAGTAAAAATGTGTTAAAACATTCATCCATAAAACAAGTGGAGGTTTTCAGACACAGAAACAAAATCACTGAGATATATTGGGTAATTTTTTCCCTGTAATATTGCTAACAGACAGTAACTGCAAATGTCTAGACATGTGCTGTACTCTGTGTTCAGTGGTAAGATGGTATAAATGTAAATGTTATATCTGTTAAACATGCAAAGGTCTCTGACTACTCTCACTGTGTGAAAGGTGAGCATGTTGATATGACTACATAGCTCAGAGCAGCAGTGTCCCTACATTCAGCCTTACAGATGATTGTCATCTTTTCACATCACATTCATTTCCACTGTGGCACAAGCCTCAGTACTGAATATCTCAAAACTTCAGCAAATCAAATCCAGACCACTAATAATTTTTCTTTTGATCTGGGTGAATTGACCCTTTAATTTACTTGTTTGCTTTACAGTCAGAACAAACAAATCCCCCCACCGCCGTGCGTTAAAGGATGTTTGTCAAACAACATTGAGAATCTCTTTGCATATCTGTGGCAGTCAGCCAAAGTCTTGAAAGAAATATTAAAAGATAAATGAAAGTGGGAAGGTGTCATCGCTAAATGTCTGGGGAGAACACTGGGCTCGACACTGATGTAGTGACATCAAACAGTTTCATTATTGTTCACACAAACAAATACAACATTCACAACATCACCTGATGTGAAGCGACAACGTTCTTCTTTTATTATTGAACCAATTACCTCGTGTGTACCGCTGACAGATGCCGTCATGAATTTTAAATGGTCTCCTGGCCTCCCTCTGCTACCACCTACCAAGCCTGAACCACTGAAGCAGGTGAGTGGAGTGCTTAAGAGTCACTGAGGCGTTTAAAGTGAAAATCACAATAAGAAATTCTCGCAAGTACACTTATTGTGTAATGTTAGACAAACATTTTCGAGTGTGTGTTAGAAATACATCCAGTGATTTTCACACAGGATGTAGTATAGTTTCATTTCACACTTCTGAAACACCCCCACATGTTGAAAAGGATGTCAAATCCAGGCTGGATTTTGGTCAAATTCTCAGTGGCTGTTGTTCACAAGCGTTGAGTAGGACTGTTATACTGTACCTGTCACCCAAAAAAAATCAGACCTGTTTGCTCCTAACAGCAGGTTGGATTTTTAGGAACAAACTACATCTTAAAATTGGTCAAAATATGCAAAAAACAAGTAGTATACATACATTTATTTGTATTTTCCATTTGATTCATTTAACTGCTACAGTAATACAGCAGGTAAAAAGTACACCTTAGTAAAATGAGTACAGTAAAACAAAGAATTTTATTTTATACCATAATAATAATATCATCATCATCATCATCATCATCATCATCATCATCATCATCATCATCAACTATACCCACTTTTCCAATTGGGTTCATACAAATACCATTATACAAAAAATAAAATATTACATTTTAACCCTCATTCATTGCTGCATATTAACTGGATCACTTTTGGTCATTTTAAACATGCTCCACATATCCCCAATTAATTTGTGAATAACTTATATTTGCTTGTTTGTATGTATTTGCTGTGATAAGGAGTCTGACTGTTTTAATAGTGCTGCTCTCTGTTTCTTCAAAAGGAAACACTGAAACTGCCTCCATGCTGTTTTATGATGTTATATGATCTTTAGTCCCCTTAAAGCACAGGTGATCCAGATTAGGTCATCTTGAAAAGTTTACATCGTGGTGATCCAATCCTGTGTTGCTTTGGAAAACTGAAACAAAAAGAAGACCCTGATCCTGGTTAGAAAAACACTGGATTTAAAAAACCTGAGTCATTCTGATCAAGATGAAACTTTCTGTACAACTGGGCCCAGGTCTGTTACATGTTAACCCACCACCCTGACCTCCACACATCATCCACATGAGGGCCAAGCTACTTCTTGCACTAGCTCTGTACAACAGGTTTGGACATGAATGCCACTGGGATTCAGAGAAATACTGGATGAATCACCCATTCTGTCAAAAAAACAGACAGCATGACACCTTGACTTTATAGGTAGAAACCTCTTTTTCCATGGAGCCTATTTTAATATCTGTCCTTATTTGTAGGAATAAAATCCTTTCCCGGTGAAATTAACAATAAATGTCTATTGAGCTTTCACTGCCGCCACATGTTTTATGGTTCAGGTTGAAATACAGTAAGCACTGCTGCAATGGGTGCCATGGGTGTGCTGCAACCATGACAGTTAAGAGGCTCACAGAAATATATCCAAACAGGTTACAAGCTTTCCTGGTTAAGCTATGATCGTTTCAGACAGCTTTTTATTAACAACAGAGTCCTACAGTAAAAGAGAAAAAGTGGTTCCCATTTGTGCTGTGGTCTCCCTGAAGGCTGTAAAGGAAATATAGAGAACCAAAATAATCAGTATTCAATCTTGTGTACCTGCTCAAAAACAGCAGAGCAGGGGAAAAAGGCTCTTGATATGTTACAGTCACAAACAAGGCTGTTCATTTTTTTATTGCCAATTTAGCTCGCAACATGTAAACTGATCTCAGAGCAATTGAAAGGATATTGATGGTTACACAAAAAGCAACATAACAAAGGCTCTTAGCCTGCAACACACACACACACACACACAGTAATTTAGAAGGTGCAGTTTGCAGAAATGCTTACTCAGTAATTGCAGCCCACTTGGACATTTTCTATTTAAAAATTGGCGAGTGTATTGGTGAGTATATATTTAAGGAAGATGTGTAGTACTGTAGGCGTATGTCTTCATGTATGATCCATTAAAGGAAACCTCATTATGATCTTGAATCTCTCCCAATTAGATTAATTTCTTTACTTTTTGTAGCAGCATTCATGGAGGAAACTTTTATTTGTGCCACAGACTTGTGTAAAACCACAGAACAGAAGTTTATTTCAGTCTTGACTGTATTCTGCAGAGAAACATTTCTGTGACCAAATGATAAAAAAAAACCTAATTTTTTTCAGCATTTCATGCGTTTCAACCTCGATAGCCTCAAACAATTAACAGTGGATGTTTGTTGTGTTTATTTGCTCCGTCCGTCCACATTACTAGGGTAATTAGAATTTATTGCATCTATATGAGGAGGTGACCTTGTTATGCCATAAACAGGATTTTACATTAATAATTTTCCAACCTCTGAAGAGGCATTTCTCCTGTTATTTACACACATTACTCGAAAGGTTAAGCTCTGACAGCTTTGTCCCATTCATTTGTCTTCTCTGCCTGGAATGGACGCTGGTTGACAGGTCTCCTAATCTTTTGTTTGGCCTCATTATGCATCTGAATAAGAAAAAGGAAAAATTATAATGTATTAGGTAGATGGGCCATTGTGTGTATAATAAAGACAGAATGGCTTAAGAACTGACTACAAACCAAAATATTATTTTTTATATTTTCCAACACTGGAAAGGAAGAAAAGAAATTTGGTGAAGATCATGTGTGTTGCTTTGATTTTTTAATTCCAAACTAATACTTACTACTGCTTCCATAATAACTGGATGTATTTGTCATTAGTATTTTCAGTAAGCACATGCAATAAAACATGCTTATTTAGTTGTGTATTTTACTTAAGATAAGATGTTAAAAAAAAAAACACCTATAAATCCAGTAAAAACAAAGACAGTAAGATTATTTTTCTCATAATGCTTTTGCACGTAAATTCACGAATAAATCCACCTCACTGGAAAACATGTGCAAGATGCAGATTAATACAATTACTGAACCACGACTAATTAATTAGACGACAGTGACATTTATGTAAACCCAGGAACTGACTGTATCCCGTCATGTGAAATGTGTTTGAATGTAAATTCAGATATTGGCACTACAGCACATTCCTTGAATGCACGTCATGAAAAGCTGAGCACAATGTGCTTTTTTCCAGCCATGGGAATCCAGAGCTGGCCAGATGCCCTGGATATAATACGTCAGAGCTGTTTTTACGGGGCCCAACATTTCTAAGATGACATGTATACATGTTGTTTTTCTGGAGATGATGGTAGAATTTCAGATTGTCTTACATATGAGGATGACACGATGTGTTCATGAAAGGAGATATTGTTTTTGTATCTAATAAAAAAGCAGCAATGTAATTCTAATCCAGTCTGTGTTGCATTATGGGTTAGTCTGTGACTTTGATGTTTAATGCTAACCAGAGTTTTCAAGTCTGTTTATTGCAAGTTTTTTTAAAAGTCAGCACTGCAACTCCTCCATTAGACCAATTTTAACCTGAAGGTGTCTCTGAAAGCATGTGCAACTTGTTTTGCTGCCCCAGACGACTGAAGACGAGCTCGCTGTGTGACACTGTGACGTCTTTTCACTAGAAACGGGGAGAAAATCTGCAAAGCCTTGAGGAAGAAGACCAGCCAAGAATTATGTCTGTCGTGGATGACGAGCTCAAAAAGGCAGTCTGAAAAATGCCATCTGTCAGAGAAAATAATTCTGACCAATTCAAGTGCCTGTTGGAAAATCGAGGGTCTTTTGAAAATTTAGGCTAATGCAATGCATTTCACCCTGAATACCCAAAATATCAACAACAACAAAAAAACAAACCCAAAGCACATATGCAAGATTGGCTGATTTATATCTGTAGGAAAGAATTTCACTAAAGGCAGCCAAAGTCTTTATATTGTACTTTTTTAGTATATTCCTGTTTTTTGGTTATAGCAGCTGAAACTACCCTGAGGCTAAATAAAGTTTAGTGACAAACCTTTTGTTTGAAATAACAGATATCACTAGGGTGGTACAGTTTGCAGTGGTTAGCACTTACACCTCACAGCAAGAAGGTTTGGGGTTCAAATCTCAGCTCGGGCCTTTCTGTGTGGAGTCTGCATGTCCTCCCTGTGCATGTGTGGGTTTTCTCTGGGCACTCCGGTTTCCTCCCACAGTCCAAAGACATGCTGGAATTGATTATAATTGACCATAGGTGTGAGTGGGAGCGTGAATGGTTGGATAGGCTGATGACCTGTCCAGGGTGCACCCCGCCTCCTGCCTGATGACAGCTGGGATAGGCTCCAGCAGACTCCTGTGACCCAAGTGTGGATAAAGCAGGCATAGAAGATGACTGACTGACCACATACTATATAGGTGTTGTAATGTAGGTGAGGTTAAGGCATAAAACAGTACAAAAATAGTTACTGCTCAAGCTCATCAGGATATGTTATTTATACCATACCAATACCAATAGTGATGATGCCAAGGTTTATCCCTGTCTCTACACCCACTGGGACTAAACCTGTTTCATGTATCCCACAGAAGAGGAGACGCTGGGTGAGCTTGATACAGCGATGCAGAGATTTATCAGTGAAATCTTCTGAGCTGTAGAACACAATTAACAGACCAATGTGCAGACGACAGAGCAGATCTGTCCCGGGGCGATCTGAGGAAAAATTCTTCATAATCTGAAAGAAATACAACATTTTGGAAACGCTTAACAAGCACATTTACATAAGAAAATATCTCTCCCTTCATTTGTCACTATGCAGTGTCTGCTTTTACTCACTTTAAAAAAAAAAAGGCACATAAATCTTACCACACACCGACACAAGAAGGCGCCTGTAAAACACACACAGACAAACAGCGAGACCTGTGACTTGGTGGAGCGCTAACAGGCTTTGCTGTCAGTTCGTAGCCTTTCACCAGACAAAAGGATGATTTCTGTCACATACACAGTCGTTGAATTTTGCATCCAGACCTTTAACTGACCCTTCAGACTACAGCAGTGAGTCATGCCAGTGGAATCAGGGCCTACGCACTGACTGTGTCCTCCCATCGCATACAGAGACACACTCTCTAATTTAACCTCTCTGTATCTCCATACGTATTCTTTGTCTAACACTTTCTGTTTATTCAGCAGGCATAGGAAATAGAGGAGAACAGGTAATACACCACCACATGCTGTGGGAGACTCAAGGTGATCACTGGGAAGAGGACAACCTCTGTCTGTCTCTGTGTCCTATCTGAATACTGCATAATACCATACATTTTGTGCTATGTCATCTCTTCCGTGAAGTGTCATAAACGTATTCAACTATATTGCACAGAGGAAACATTTTACAAGAGACATTTCATTTAAGACCAATTGAACTATAGTGATACTGTATATACAAGATGGACCTTTAACCAAACTGATGTTTCCCATTGTGGACAATTGTTCTGAAGCTTCAAGTTTGGCATCTGGATGGTTTCTTTGTTTTTTAGAGCAATATATGGAGTGATCCTGTTTGGATATATATGTAATTTGTCCTGGTGGTGCAATTCAAATGGATGAGAAGAAATGACTGTCACTAATGAAATCTGAATCACTTTTAAAAAATGTATTGACAGGTTTTTATTGGAAATCTACAGGAGCCTTAGACTGTATATAGCATAGACAAAGCTAAGCTTCTGGTTTTTTGGACTCACAAGCTCGGAGTTTGGCATTTTAACATCATTATGTTGGTTCACTAGCGGAACAAATCAGAGCTGGGCCCGGCCCGGGGGCGGGGCAAATGACCGGGCCCTTTAAACCCAAATAATAAAGCTCATGATAACATCATTGTACAACATACACATTCCCTCAAAAGTGGGGCTTACATGCTTCAGCACCACGGAGAGCGACTGTGTCATTTTAAAGTCCATCAAACGGACATGAAGTCTAACAAACCAAGAGAACAACAAAAACGTTAGGCCACATGGTCACTGATAATAAAACACAAATTCAAAGCAGTTCAGCACCACGGACAGTGACCGCATCATTTTAACACTCACTTCAAATGTTTCCCCTCAGAACTTGTATCAGTAGCTATAACATTTAGTAAAACTTGCACAGCGGCCCACATGTTCACAAAAACAATTTTAATATGAAGTACTATAGGAGTACTCACCACTATTTGAAGGGCATATGACGAGCCTTGCGCTCTGCAAACTAGTCCATGATGCTCTGTATGTCCATTTTTTTTTTCTTTCTCATTCTCTAATGGCCAACACTGCAAGTCCACTCACTCTCCTGTCCCACTGGGCTCCTCAAGTGGTTTTTAATGAGTTTTAACTTGGAGAAGGAGCTCAGAGGTTGCAACGGTGACGAGAAGAATCAAAAACAAAAATCAAAAATAAAAGTCATGGGAGGGCCCGCTTCCTCAAGCTCCCACACGGAGACAGCATTATGGTTTCTGAAAACAATACTTTTTGAAAACGGGTCCCAGAGTGGGAAAGTCTGAAGATACCACCTGCTGCGTCTCCGTGTGGATGGTGAATATGCATTCTCCTGAAACGATGCCGCCATAGCCCCGCCTCTCCTGACACTAACAGTAACAATGGCAGAATACGGTGTCGCGTTAGTGCTGTAGCAGATACTGGGCTTGTTTTGGCTTTTACATGAAAAGCTTCTGAAACTGTACAACTACCATGAGCAACATGTGTGTTGTTGTGAGTGTTGTTTGTTTTACCCTGATGTGTTTAATGCACATGCTCTTTCTCTTCTGGACACGCACATAAATTACCAGTTTAGGGGGAAACGGGGTAAGTCCTATCTCCCATCCAGGCCCCTCTGTGGCCTGGGCCGGGGGCATGCAGCCCTCCCAGCCCCCCTGAAGCCCCGCCCCTGTGTTGGTTGTTTGGAGTCAGATGTGATTATATTTGGATATGAGAGGAGGGGTGAGGAGGCTGACTTTTGAACATGAGGATACTAACCTAAATGTATGAGACTCAAGTTCAGAGCTGATTCCAGTAAAGTTGACTTTATCTAACAATGTCAAAATAAGTTGTAAAAAAAAAAAAAGCCAGCATCTAGTGGCCATTGGGAGTATTGCATGTTTTTTCAATTCTGCATTGGCCTAACTTTTGAGCCCCAGATGCTTTGTCCTTTTCTATGTACAGTCTATAAACAGAGCCAGCATCTAGTGGTCATCAGTAATATTGCAAGCTTTAGGATTTCTGGCATCAATTTTCAGACATCTTCCATCTTCTCTATACAGCTTGTAATGTATCCAGTCAAATGTAAAAAATAACTATTTTGAATCATTCCTTGTGTCTACGTTTCATGGTGTGAGCAGGTCTACCTTTTCTTTTGCCGACTGGCTCATGGGATGAACGCATCCATCAACATCACACTCAAAAATCAAAGCTGGATCTGCTCTGTTTTAATCTGTCATTAATTTGAATTAGTGGTCACTGGGTCTGTTTGCTGGATGGTGATTTTTTATTTTATTTATGTATTTTTTTATGTGCCTCTGTTCCCTTTTGCCCTTATAATTTAAACAACAGTGTCAGTAGAAGAAAGATTGGAGTGAGGAGGCAAAAGTTTGGCTTTCACATAAATCTGCTGGTGTTATTGATTTTTTAGTCAGCAGGTTTTACACCTCTTACATACCCTAACATTCCACTTGTTATTTTATTATATACTTTGTTTTATTACCACTCGGAAATTGTTCTCAGGCACTTTTGGTGTTCGCACCATCAGCATGTACACACAACTGTAGACACGTGTAGTGTGTGAACAGGAGCGTGTAGCATCGACACATGTATGCACTCTCAACATTCACTCCATTATCACTCATATAGAAACATCTCACACCCAAACATGCAGTTTATGTGTGACACAGACACACACACTCACACGCATGCTTTAAGAGACAAGCCACATTTATTTATGGTTGCCATTTCCTCTGTCTTGTTGTCCGGGGGCAGAATTTGTGGTGGCATGTGGAGGACTTTAATGCCAGTCTCTTCACTCTGGTCTCTTGTGAGTTCTGTCTACTTCATCTCCGTCTGCTGCGCCACGACAGCTTTACCATGTGTATTTCTTCTGCTCACAGGCTCGCCATTACTCTCTGTCTGCTTTTTTCTTCCCGTCTTTCTCCTTTGTCTTTCTGTCGTGATGTTTACTTTTTCTTTTGTTATGGCCTGTCATTTGTCTTGATGTTGTTTCCTATTTTTCCGCTCTCGCGCAGTGATGATTTTAATCATCATAGTCACAACACATAAAGCAGGATTTCAGGATTCACTATCAGTCATGATAAAACACAATTTGAAATTTGCTTTTATAGCAACACTGATTTATCATTGGGGTGAGGAGATGAGTCTTGTTATGCTACTTAGTTAGATGTATATTTGTGGTAGATTGAAACACAATTACATTTTTCCAGGCACAGAATTACACACATGTACAACACCCTATTTAAAGTGGTCAGGATGGATGCTGTGGATATAAAGTGCAGGCACCACAGATTTGGATGCACTTTCTGGGCTCTGCATCTGATCGGAGGTAGGTAATTAAAGCATTTTGGTTAAGGTCAGAAAAACATTGTGGTTTAAATTAAATGTTAAATAAAACTGTGAATTAAAATAATCCATCATGTGTCTTTTTTGTTTGTTTTTTTTGCCACCACTGCTTTTTGAAAGAGTAGAAATTGTTGACATCAAACCTAATGTAGCCTGGCAAATAGATAATTAACAAAATTTTCTCATTATCCTAATAGAATCCATAATCTGGCTGGAACTACATTTTCTTTCAACATATGCTGTTGATAATTAGTGGTAAATACATCTAGTTTGTGTCAGCGACTTTCAGCATGTTCAAATTTATGCTAATCTGTCACTGCCTGAGATGCTTAATACTTAAATTAAACATATATTATTTAATCTACATTTTACACTTCTAATAGCGAAGACAGACACCCTATAACCACAGTGACTTTGGTTGTGCACATTTGGATCTGTCTTGCCTCTTATTTCCTGTCTGTTTTTTATTTTTATTTATTTATTTTTTTTGGTGGATATACATTCACTGGTTATTTCTCTCACCACCACCTGTTGTGTATTTGACTATTTTTTGCATTCAGGCACAAAGATGGACACGCTCTGGGAAAAACAATTTAAGTGCATAACAAGAATTAACTAAAATTGTTTCTCAATATTTTTATGTCCTTGGATGAGGCATTTTCCGATATTTCTTTGAGGTATGACGTAAAAACTGAATAGGCCAGTTCATGGTCATCACTTCTCCAAAATCCCTCAAAACACAATTTTATGAAAGCCAGTAAAATGTATCTCTATAGATCACTTGATATGTCTGAAAAAGGTTTAAAACAGGTCATGACTCAGCAAAAAGTATTACTCTTCTGGAACGATCTCAAAATAACCCATCCACTCCTGTAGAGAAATAAAAAGCTCTGTAGAATTGTTGCTATTATTTGTCCAACTGTTTCAGTTCTAAACTATCTATTACTTACAATATAGTCCAACTGGAGGATAAATATAATGGCTAAAAAGCACTCAGAGAAAACAAACCTCATTGCCCATTTCTTCCTTGGATCATACCCCATCTCTAACAAAAAGATAATTATTACAACATGCCTCAGTTTCAGATTGGACACCAAACTGCAGTGGGCTGTCTAAGTACATGTGCAATAAAGCTGAATCTAATCTAATCTAATTTAATCTAAGGTAACTTGACAACTCTCTTTTGTGTGTCTCGTGATCTTCAAGTTGGCGAGGAGGTCATGTGACTCAGGCTCTAGCCTCCATCCATCGACACCTGGAAGTTATGTGGCACCTGGATCCTATTCTGTCCTTCTGTTATCACACCTATTCCTGTTGTAAATCTACTGCATTGCATTTGCATGTACGCCCAACCTGTATGAGGCCAAGACAAGGTGTGTCTATTAATAAAGCAACATTCATTCTGCTGTTCAGGGTTTAAAAAAACAAAACAAATAATAGAAGACACTCAAATAAAATGCATTTAAAAAGAAGGTAAACCATTCATGACACTAAGGTTGTCCTGAGTGTTTGCTACGTGATAACAAAATGCTGCTTCACTATGTTTGGTTTTGACTTTTGGGACAGTCACTAGTGTATCAGAGATGTATCTGTGTGCTTCTGCATGTGGGGGGTGGTGAGGTGGGTGAATATGTAGGAAATAGTCTGGGGGGTGGTTGGGTTAGGGGTGTGTTGCTGGGTGGGCTGGATTGTTTTATACGTAAAACACTTTGCACTACAATCTCGTTTTGTATGAAAAGCGCTATATAAATAAAGTTTGATTTGATCTGAGTGAATTGGAGCCAGAGTTTTGTGGAGACAGCCTCCAGTAGCCATCGGATGTATTGCATTTTTTTTGCATTTCTCCATTGGCGCCATTTTTGAGCCCCACTTGCTTCATCCATTTCTATAGACCGTCTATGCTTACACACCAGAAGAGAGATTTTGAAATCAATTCTCCGACTAACAGGCAGCCGGTGTAAAGATGTTAGAACTGGGGTTATGTGGTCATATTTCTGAGAGGGGTCACTTCTCACTTGCCCTTCGTGAGGTTTCTTCTTGTCAACTATTCCCTTATCCAGTCTAAGAGCTCTGTATTCGGTGCAGATTGTAAAGCCCCCTGAGGCAAGTTTGTGATATTGGGCAATATCAATAAAATGACTTGACTAGGTGACTTGTTAAAACTGAAGCTAATTATTTTTTACTGGCATAAAAAAAAAAAAAAACTGCTGCATTTCATAAACAGCCGATAAATGCAGGGAAGACTAATCTTGCTCGCCTTCCAGGATAAGGAATAGATCTTAAAGTCACGCTTTATGGTGTAGCTTCAATTTTTGGACAGCTCTGTAGAGTCTGTGGCTCCCAAAGGAAAACAAGATTCCTGAGTCATTGCAGAGGGGCTGATGTTTTATGTTATTTGGGTACAAAACAGTAAACAGTACAGAAGTGCCTTTGGCCAACTCCGTGAACTAAAAGCAGCAGAACTATATCTTTAATTAAAGTGACTTTTTTTGTGAGTCATTGCTCCACAGTGATAAAAAAGGAGGCATCTTAATACTCCCCTTCCTTTTAAATCAAATCAAAATTAATTAGATCATGCTGAGTAATATAGCGCAGACAAATGTCATGTTCTTTATGACACCAATGCCAATTAATAAAGTGACAAAATAAAGCATTTGACTCGAAGCTATTCTCTCTCTTTTGCTTTCCCTGCTGATAATGTGAGTGTTGGAGACACTCGGAGCATACACACAGCTTGGAAGGCTGTCAAAAGTATGCACGTTTTACTGTGTGTGTGCAGTATCTTGGCAGAGCATCCATTTAACTGTAATCCTAAGCCAAGACCTGTTAGTCTGAAAGGTGACAAGCAACTCTGGAACTTCTTAAGTTACTTGGAGATATAACCTCACCCAGTTTAACTCAGGCTACTTGTCAGCCAAGACAATTCTCTATTTTTGTCCCTCTGTGTTTCACAACGAGCCTCCTCTCATCCTGAAAGGCTCGACAACAACCTGACAGATGTGTTAAGGGTGCGCTGGGTTACTGCAATTGAACATGATGCACACTCACAGATGCCAGAGGAGCAATACCTTCACGTGCAATTCTGAGTATGAGTACAAATATTTGTAAGTAAACATATTATACGTAATTATAATTGAACATAACATATAATGCTATGTTATACTGATGATGATAAATGACTCAGTCATTAGCGATGCCTGTTGTGTGTATGTAGAACATGCAGTTTTTTTCCTACTTTGTGCAGATGAGTAAGACACTAAAATAACTTAGTTGTGCATGTATGGTGAGTTTACAACAATGCCTTGTCCTTACTTTGCAGAGCTTCATTTCAATTCATTTCATAAATATACAGTCACGCAGATATGTGCATCAGAATAACACTCCCAAGTGCCAGGTGGAGTTTGTGTGGTCTGAATATGTATTTCTATGGTGATGATGTTTTCCCCTTTAATTCCTCTTATAAATTGAGCCATGGTCAATATAATTTGGCTTTTCTCAGAAAGAATTTACACAAAATTCCTCTTTCATATAAATTTGAAAACAAATTTCTACAAAGTAACATCAATAAGTCTTCCAGGGTCTGCAGCTGTGAAGCAGCCCCTCAGCATAATGCTGCCACCACCATGCTTTATGATGTGCAGTGTCATAGCGTCTAATTTGATGGCCAAAAATCTCCAGTTTGGTTTCATTAGATCCAAGAACCTTCTTCCAGTTGACCATGGAGTCTCCCACATGCCCCGTAGAGATTTAATATGAGCTTTCTTCTCTGATGGTTTTCTCTTTGCCACTCTCATAAATCTTTGACTGGTGAAGAACCCAGGCAACAGTTGTTGTCGGCAGAGTCTCTCCCATCTCAGCTGCTGAAGCTTTTACTTCCTTCAGAGTAGCCACAGGTGTTGTCGTGTCCTCCCTCACTGAGTCTCCTTCTTGCTCGCTGACTCAGTTTGTGAGCGATTGTTATCGGCAGATTCATACACAAGCCATATTTTTCCCATTTCTTAATGATGATGATGAACTCCAGGGATTGTGACTTTAAATTTAGTTGTGTCCATATCCTGATTTATACTTTTCAATGACCTTTACATGGAGTCGCTTTGAGTGTTTGATTGGCTTCATGATGTAACTGTAGCCATCAGCGGTGTCTCTATACTACCATCCGTTGAGCACACTCTTGACCAGGTGTGGGCAATCCTGGTCCTCGAGGGCCGCTATCCTGCATGTTTTAGATGTGTCCCTCTTCCAACACACCTGATTCAAATGACCAGCTCATCATCCAGCTCTGCAGAAACCTGATAATGATCCTGATCACTTGAATC
>OOFC01023149.1:62673-85480 GCA_900323345.1 Pseudochromis fuscus
TACTGTCAGCTGAGGCCACCAAAGAGGGCAAAATAATACTAACCAAAAAAGTAGTCGTGTTACCTTGATGATTTGGAGATGATTTGGTTTTGCCAGTTCTGACATGGAGCACAACATATTTGTCATGGAAAGCCTGTAAAACATTTATCAGAACTAATAATAACAAAATTATTTTTGAATCATGCTATATTGGTGAGTTCACAGGCCATAAAACCTCGTGAAATTAAAATCAAATTAGAAACAACAAAAAAGTGTTTTGTTTGAGCCATTTTGTCCATCCCAATTTAAGGTATAATTTAAATACTTAAGTATAAAAATTGTATTTGAAAAAAAAATCATATTACTATTCACAACCTGATTCAAGATGATCAAAGAAATGAAAAATTATATAAAATTAAATTAACTTTTATTCATGTATTGATTGCCTTTGTTCTGTTTTAATTCCTGTTCTGCCCACAGTAGTAGATGACAATAAACCTGACCTTCATCTAACATCATGTCTGCTAACCTGACTGGACGACTCTCCACTGGTCGGCCCTGGACATCACGAGTCCTTGCTGTGCCTCCTTGCTGCTGTCACATTTATTGCCACTGACATGTCAGCGTACTACTGACAGCCTTTCACAGCTTTCGGGATTTTCTTATTTTGCACACTTAAATATTGACAATTCAGTGTGATAATCATATTCTTCATTTCACAACTAACACTCGTAGGTCAGGTGGTCCATCTGGGAAACACATAACTGTTAAAGGTGCTTTGTATTTAAACTGCTGGGGCACAAGTATTCAGTTCACTGAATGTGACATGAGATGAGGATTGGTGTATCTCTACAATACAACAGTAGATTAAGGGGTTATGAAAATGTGCTTAAGAATAAGGAATGGAGTTTCAACATAATGCTAGGTATGCTGTCACTGGGGTTATATTGATTGTTAAAATTAAGACATTCTGGGTGTCATGGGTGTACAATAGCCGTAGGCGCAGACTTGCAGCCACGCCTCCGTCAGTCTGCCCCAGGGCAGCTGTGGCTAGCTTAGCTTAACACCACCAGTATGAAT
This sequence comes from Pseudochromis fuscus, assembly GCA_900323345.1. NCBI lineage: Eukaryota > Metazoa > Chordata > Actinopteri > Pseudochromidae > Pseudochromis > Pseudochromis fuscus. Next base: position 63,733 of record OOFC01023149.1, read on the forward strand.
GGGTGTGAATGAATAATGGTCTCAGTGAGCACTTTGAGTCTGGACTTCCAGAAAAAAGCACTATATAAATCCAAACCATTATTATCATCATTATTATTATTATTATCATACTACCAGGGGTGGGCAATCCTGGTCCTGCATGTTTTAGATGTGTCCCTCTTCCAACACACCTGATTCAAATGACCAGCTCATCATCAAGCTCTGCAGAAGTCTGATAAAGATCCTGATCATTTGAATCAGGTGTGTTGGAAGAGGGACACATCTAAAACATGCAGGATAGCAGCCCTCGAGGACCAGGATTGCCCACCCCTGATTAATACAATTAAGCTTTATTAATCCCAAGGGAAACTGTTAGGCATGTAAGCACTCCCCTGCAGGGAATTGAACCCTGGTCTCCCATATGACAGGCAGGGATACTCACCACTACACTAACAAGGAGATACGCAGAAACTAAATCAGTTCTGAAATCACAAAAGACAGTTTGTATACCCTTTAGTGAACCGAGTCACACACACAGACAAAATAAAAATCAAAAGGCTTTCATGTATATTTATATTAGGTTTGGCCACATTCTCTTTGAACCACAATTTCAATTGAATTGTTGACTGACATGTTTGTAAAATACAATTTTGTTGCAATGAACACCTACTCAGTAACGAAGTAGATTTATGAGACTCACCAGTGATGAATGTAAAACAAAAAAACTTTAAACAATAACTGCAGTTTGTAGTTTCCAGCTGTCTCTGACTTTATCAATTCATCAAACAGCAGCAGGATCCATAAGCACATGTTCAACACCAGGCACAGCAATAGTAACATCAGTGAGTACTTCTAATTATAAATTACACCCTAATGGCAAATTATACTTTCCTTCACCTTTGACAGGTGTCACAGTTTATAAAGTGCAGTTCAAATACTTGTTGCACATGTTGGGCCTTGAGCTCCTCACTGCTGTCAGGACTTCTTCATTTTACTGTGACTAAAGTTTGATACATTTAACATATTTTCCGGACTATAAGCCGCTACTTTTTTCCGACGCTTTGAACTTAAACACCGGTGTTTCTCATGTATGGGCGGCACGAAGCTCGTTGGCTTTTTACAAGCTAGCAAGCTCCGTGCCGCCGATACATTTAGCGTCGTCACATCAGACCCGGTCAGAGTGGACCACATGAAACTGTTCAAATAAATCCAATAGCGGCTTATAGACAGGTGCGCTCAATAGTCCAGAAAATACAGTACTCAAATCCAAAGTATTTTCCTGTGGGTTTTTTTATTTCAGACATTTTTCACTTTGACTGTCTCACAGCAGGCTGTTTGCAGTGGTGACATTATTGTGCATATTGATGCTTCTCCATTATAGTTTGCAGAAGGTGACCTCATTAATGTACAACAAGTTGATGCAGTCAAATTATTATTACACAAGGACAGAAGTTGAAAACAGGGCAGCAGACTAGCAATGTAGAGCAGGTTGATAAGAAAACAGGTCAACATGTTTAGACTTTTAAGGTGATGCTGTAATTGTGGAAAAAAAAAAAAAAAATTAAAAATATTCAAACTGCATATGCATTGAAGGGAATTCAGGGTAAAAAATCCATTAATGGACTGGAAAAACTGAAATATGTACCTACATGCTTTATCTCTGGATGTTCATGATTTCATTCACTCAGTATTACACTGATGTGGATGCAGCAGAGTTTTCAGGAAGACATTCAGCATGGGGTTAGGTAATATAGAATGAAGCCAGTAGATTTGACAACCTCTAGCTTTTCAGTACAATGAAGAAAATTCATGAGCTACCACAGATGGAATGGAAATGACCTGCACCTGTCAGGAAGGGTTACACTGCACATGAACAACTTCAAATCACAACTCATGTCCTGTAGAAATACCAAGCAGAGAGACCAAGGATGAGGAAGAAGAGAGAGGGGTAACTGAAGTGGACAGGTGGAGACTGTTGATTTTCACTACTTCCAATAAACTCTATAAATGGCTGTCATATTATTTTATGAATTTCATTATCTTAGAAATTATAATGCCATACGTTCTAAAAATTGCTGAAATAAAAAGATAATATATGTACTCAAAACCAATGATAAAATATGAAGGAGACATGCTCTTGATGTGCTGTTGAAATACACACACTGAAGTCTTACATCTTGCAGATCCATCCTTTTACTCAACAAGGACATCGCTGTTTTATTTCCTGTTGTTTTTAATTTCTGTTGTACTGTCAGCTCATGCCAGAATTTCATTGTTACTTGTGTATTATTTGTGCCTGATGTGAGATGTTTGAACCCAACTGCAAAACAAATCTACCTATGGGTATAAATAAAGTAACCTTGAACCTTGAACCTGTGTCATGCTGCTTCAACACAGAGAAAAAAACATTCACCACAAGAGGTGCATTGTTATGTGTATGATTTATGTATAGTCTGAACTTGTTCTCCCATAACAAAAGTATGTTCTCAGAAAAAGAACATATGAACTAAAGAACAATGAACATATTGCACAACATTGCATTTGGAGATGTTCATGGAGTCCATGAAGGAGGTTCATGTCATCAGAAAGTTCCCAGCTCAAGTGTGCTTCAAAAGCTAAAATATACATTTCTGACTATAGCTCACTGATAGCAAGGTGGACAACACAAGCTCATGAAACAGACATACTGTGCTGCAGAGAGGTCTCACTCTTTGATATGAACTCATAGATGTTTAAAATAATAGAAATACAATTATATGTCTGTTAAGCTGGCCTGGTTAAAGGTTAATCTTTATGATGCTAACAATATTTAAAACAACAGTATGTTTCTAAATGACTGGGAGCCAAATTAATTTAAATTTAATTAGTTTTAATTTTTGACTGTGAAATTTCACTGTGAAAATTGAATTGTTGTTACACGCCTATAAAGGTTATTAATTAAAGTGGACATATTGCTCTTCTCCATCTGTGCTTAAACTGATTGTTAAGGTGGATATCAGTGGTTGGGTAAGAGATTTGGTTCAGACAGGACACTGCTGTATCATGTGGCATTGGCATAATATGTTGGTGTCAGCCTTTTGTTTTGTTCATGTTTTTTATATTTCTTACACAGATAGATAGATAGATAGATAGATAGATAGATAGATAGATAGATAGATAGATAGACACTTTATTGATCCTTTGCAAGAAAACAATTTGGTTACAACAGCAGTAACAGCAAAAACACACTGACAATCCACACAAGACAACACACAACCAACATAAAAGACACAAGGCAAAAAGTAATAAAAAATTATATGAAATATTTAATATATATATATGCAGTGATAATAAAATATTAATGGAATAAAAAATTGTATAAATAATGGGAAACATAGCATGAACAAAACAAGTAAAACAATAAATAATACCCCAATGTGCAATTATTAAAACGCCAAAAAAACACTTATTGAAATGTACAACATGAGTTGTAATAATTGAAATGTGCTATACCAATGTGAAATCTTCTTTGTGTTAGGGTTAGTAACCTTTCTTTGACCACTGAACTTCTGTCCTTGTTTTAACACCATGTTTCCTGTCTCGCAGTACCCCCCCAGCCCCCGGGTAAAAAGCAGAGGTGGACAGCAGTAGTTCAGCAACGAGAAACCACCAACTATTAAACACTATAATAAAAAGTAGCCCATCAGAGCTTTGTTTAAGGAGTTCAGGAGTTTAACCACTACCTCTCACAGATGTGTAGTTTAGTAAAAATGAAAATCAGAAGAGTGGGAAGCAGAGACACAGCTTTAATAGACAACACAGTGCTGTATGGTCCTGTCTGTCTCACTCTCTATGCAGCTAGAAAACTCAATCCAAAACTTTGATGTTTTAGTTTTCTTTAAAATATGGTACAAAATATGATTAAAATAAGACCACCTCCGAGCACTGTAGTCCTGCTATATATTTCAGTCATGGTAATGTACTGTAGCAGGGCACCTTGTCCAGTCTTTACGTGCCCAGAAGGCTCTGCAGCAGACTGTAGATAATTCATCAGAAAGTTCAAACCCCCCAGAGAGCCAGCAGAGCTCTGCTCATTCATATGTTGTGGCTGAATGCCAAAGATGAAACACTTAAGCCTACCATGATGGCGTCTTTTGAAGAAATAAAGGAACTGGAACTGATCAGAGCTGAATGCTCGTGCGTGACATGTTTCTTAGCATGACAGTTTGTGAGAGCAGCGCCATGATTTAATTCAGCACTAAGTGAAGGACTGTGGTGCAACTCCAAGCTGGATTTAACAAAATCCGGACTTCTAATCTTGTCAGCATATTGTGCGGATAATGACAAGAATGTGTCCATGCCGGGTGGATATTCCCACTTAAATCATGATGGCTACTTAGAGAAGCACTGCTTCATGAAGCCACATGGTAAGTGTCATTCACTTCTTCCAGTTTACAGCTGGGGATCAGGGTGACTGCACATTCAAATACAAGAGGCAATCTAATCTGGCGTTTAGAGCCTGGGCCAACACGGCACAATGAGCGGAGACTTCCCTCAGAGGGAGAGTTTGTTGTGCCAGGCACCTCAGCCTGCAGCCATTCTGCATTTAGTTTTCAGAGATCTGCACTTTCACAGCATAGAATGACATAGTATGATAGTTGTTCATTTTATTACCGATTGCATAACTAAATGTGGTGCTCTGTCACAATTAATGCTTTACAAAGGTTTTGCTGCATTGCGTTTTGGCTCCGTTGCGACTGCAGGAGATGATCTGATGTGAGCCATGTGTGCCATCAGCTTCATTCACCTTTCCACTATATTTTCATGCCACATCTGCTTTTGCTGGAATAGCCTGCATCTATGGTGAGAAATTTACTCTGGCAGAAAATGAGCACAATGAAGCATTACATTAGTTACTAACTGTTGTGTTTCTGTGGGTTTTTTAACTGGGTGAATGGCATGGTATGCATATTTGTGTCCATATGCAACATTTATTTTTTCTGTTTGACTTTACTGTTTTCTAATTTGACTTGCAGCATTTTATTCTATGAATAGAATTAGATTAAAAGTGGTGTTTTAAGAAGAATTAATGAAAAATAAAATACTGATTTTACAGCATGTTTGGGACCTTTCCAAAAACCTATATAGCACCTGTTTTAAAGGCTGCTGAGAAAATTCAAAGACTCTCAGATGTCTCTCAAGTGGCACAATCGTAACTTTGGGGTTTTCATTTTAAAGTTAACGGCTAATAACAGTAACAGGATACTGCATCATCCACAAGTCCCCAAGTGGCTTCAAGGTCTGATTTAATGCACTGTACACACTCAGTGATATTTAACACTAGAAACATATACTACAAATATTTGGTTGTGCCATCTCACATTTATTTGTCCAAACTGGTGTGTTAGCACAACATAGGTAATACAGTTACCCAAAAGAGGGCACCGAGTCAAGTGCATCTATAAAGTACGTGCTACTAAATCAGTGATAAATGGTCAAATTCAACTCAAAATTACATTGAAAATATTAAACATCGTTTCCTTTTTTCCCCAGTAATATAGTAGCATCTTACAAATGCTACAACCCTGTTGAAGACTCTTTTACATCCTTTTATCCTCACCTGGAGTCACCCGGACACACCCATCCTCACCATCGACAGCTCTCCACCTTGTTGACTATATCCTGCACAAAAAATTAGGATTCACTTCACTTCCCATGAATAGCTGTAAGGGAGGAGATTCAGGACAATATAAGAAAGGTGGCATACTGATGGACTTGATGGTTAATGATTAGGAGTTAATAGTAGTGCACAGAATCCACTGTCTCCCCTAAATAAACTCCCATTTTCTGCAATACTGTCTTCTATTTACAGATCATATCAAACTGCTTCCAGTCAAAATTTCCTGAAATTACAACTGTAGTGTCACTCACATTATCTCTATCCTTGAAGACTCTTCTGCTGAAAACATGCAGAAAGATGTGTTGGTTTAATGACTCAGAGCAATCAAACCTGGTGCTGGGCTGGAGATGCTGCTGCTGCACAGGCAGACAGGCAGGTCTGCTCTCCTACAGCACTTTCACAGCTCAGCATGAATCCACTCCCCTAAAAGGCTTATAATAAACTTCCAACATTTTCAAAGGTGCCCCTCAAAGGCTTCTCCGAGCTGTGTGAGAGGAATAGCCACCAACTAGAAATTGGCCACTGTGCAAAACCAGAAAAGTATATTGTAGGTCTATTCATTGCAAGCAGCTAGTCTTTAAAGCAGTATAATGGGATTTAGGAGTTAGATGCACAGAATAGTGGAGCACAGACCCAGAAACCTGTGTGTGACTGCAGCTTTGACAAGATGATGACATTTTCTTCTTCTGTTTAGCTGCGTGTGTCTGCTTTGTTATGGAGGACTTAGCTTTTCTTTTTTTTTTAAAGCTTTTATCTTTATGTATTTTACTGTGTTGAGATGTGTTACTAAATGTGTGGGTTTAGTGAAGTTAGACTGAGTTTCAAATTTAATGAAGGCGATCATTCAGAAAAAGGTTGTTCCTAGAAAGCAACAAAAGCATTTGTTAAATTAAAAATGATCACTCTAATTGATGCAAATGTACAAAATAAAGTGCATCACGTCTGCAGTGGTATTTACTTCAGGTGGATGAGTTCAGGTAAAAACAAAGACAGAAGATGATTAAAAGTAAAAGTATGGGCAAGCCGTTGGAAAATATAACAAACTTAAAGGCTAATTAAAGCTAAAAAGGTATTAGAGCCCGATATGTAACAATGATGAATTGTTATTAAAAAAAAAAAAAGTAATAAAACCCAAAATGTAATAACTGGTTGATAGTGTAACAAAATGCTGAGCCCACGAGGTAAAACTTTGCCCAAAATGTAACAACTTCTTACATTTTGGGTCCATTATTACACTGTGGGTTTTATTAAAAAAAAAAAATTAATTACACTTCAGACCCAGCACTTTTGTTACATTTTTGTAACATTTTTTTTTATATCAATTCAGGAGGTTGTTACATTCCAGGTTGTTGTTACATATTGGGCTCTAACAAGACAAAAATATGGACAAAAGACCAAATTGAGGCAAAACGAAGTCAAATTAAGGGTAAAAATAAGGGCGAACTAAGAGCAAAACAGCAGCGGTCAACCAAAGTCACCACTTTCTGGCAACAGGGAAAGAAGGCTTTCACACAGTTCAGCTTTTTTTTACCAGGCCAGAAAAAATAAACCAAACCAGCAACAGCGCCAAGAAAGAACTAAAACCATGAGCTGCCTTTTTATAGCCAGGCCTCTGTGATGAACGCAGCCCTGGGCTTGGCTTCTCCCCAGAGTCTTACTGAATGCTGGGAGACCCACTACACATATGAGCCTAAATTTTAGGTTCCCAATTCAACAAAGATGTTTTTGAAGTATTTGCAGCATAATATGGTATTGATCAGTCAGCTACACAGATATATAGCTAAAAAAGAGTTTTTATTCACCTGCTGCCAGTCCACATATTGTTGTCCAGTATCTCCAGCACCAATGCCACCATGTTGGCAGGATTCAAAATCAAAACTTACCTGATTCTCATGCCATCCCTAAATTGCGGGACTTACTTTGAAGATCCACATCATGCGTTGCTGCGCACAAACTTGCACGTAAGCATTGTGTTTGCATTCCTTTGCCCTGTCATCCCAGCTTATGCATATATCTGTCAACATTCACATCAAAGCAACCCTGATGGGCTTCATAACCTATCCTCATAACAATAGGAGATGTTGGCTTATTAAAAAATAATATAACCTGTTTTATGAGGCAGAAAATGTCTGGAGAAACATCTGTGAAACAAGTTGTGTATTAAATATGTAGGAGCTACATTCAAAATTCCTTTTTGCATGGGATGGCAGAGCTATAAAGAGAATCCAGAGTGCGGGGCCCCAGGCTTATTCAAGTCCCGCCATTCTCCCTATCTGACAGTCAAAGCAGAATGATCTTGCTCTCTATGCCTTCCCTCTCGCTATTTCCCCAAGTCTGTGGGGATAAAACAGTCAAAATGTTCCTATCACTGCCAGAAATTAGTGACTCAGGAATGTCTCTGATCGTTTTAAAGAATCAAGAGAAAAAACAAAGCATTAGAAGTACTTTTTGTTCTCTTCTTTTCCTGAAAGCAATTGCGCAGGCTAAAGAGTTCATTAATGCCGTTTTTGTACTGAAGTGGAGGCCTCTGGAGACATCCGGGCTCCCCAGGCTAGAGAAATGAAGGAAGGATGGGGGTGTGCTGCAGTGCAACAGGAAAAGGAGCACAATGCACGTAGATAGATTAAAGAAGCTGGATTTCAAAGGCTTCTTTATAACCTTTTAATGTACTGTTGCTTTATCCTTGAGAATTACATTGAACTGATTTTTCAATTTATCTTCACACAGCTGACTTTCCGACCTAATGGGATTGTGGAATCTGTGTTTGTGCTTTAATCATTATCATTATTTGCACAGTAGATCTGCAGAAGACTTATTAATCTGTGGTTTTTGTGGCAATTTAATGAGACCTAATATCCATCAGGCAACACTTCTCTTCCTCTGCTTTAATTGCAGCTGTAAAACATAGCAGCATGGTAAAAAATATTGAATATTTTCAAAGCGGAAAAACATCTGATGACTCTACTTGACACATTTGATATGAAATTATAATTATTTGAACCTACTTTTGCATTGTTTCTGATGCTATCAGTCTCCTCTTGAGGGGGAACTGGTGTCTCAGTTTACCCAAAAAAATCATTTGAACATGAGCAGCACAAACAGCAGTAGCTCAAAGGGAGAACAGTCAGCAATATGTACACCGTACAAATGTAGACATCAAGTATTGTTCCCCGTCGAGTGGAAACTATAACACACAAATGAAAAATGCAATCAAGCAAGTTGTGAAACAATGGCAATTTCAATGTTTTCCAATTTGACTCCAAATTGGAAATCAAAGGGGCCCCACTGCCAACATTTAGCCGCCTGTTCTCAGAGGCAGCCTGATATTGAATCACACAGGGGATGGCAGTGTTTTATTTTACTTCGATTAGAGAAACCGTGTGTGTGTGTGTGTGTGTGTGTGTGTGTGTGTGTGTGTGTGTGTGTGAGACAACCATTTACACATTCTTTTATTTATGTGTATATAGAGAAAACCAGATTCTTTTAACATACTTTGCAGCCTTCACTCTCTAAAATACCTGAAACATTATCAACAGCCCGAGTATATGACACTTCAAGCCACTTCAAGCATACCCTTAATATTTTACAAGTGTAACACATCTTATTTCATACTGCAAAGTGAACTTTCCTTTATTCCAGGGCTTTTACTGTGAAATTTTTGCAGGCACACAGCATGCAGCAACAACTACTTAGCTACCATTGGATCACATTTTCCTGATAGTCTCGAAATTCATTAATGATTTGCAGTCCAATAAATTGTCTTCATCATCCTTTCATGGTTGTAAAAGGCGACTCCACACTTCTTTTTCACTCACTGCCAAAAAGTTTTTCTCTGATAACTCATTTTAAATGTCACCATTGGCCTTTTCTGCAACAAGGAAGTGCTCTGGTGACCTGGTAAATTTGTTTTTTACTTGCGTTCTGTGCTTGAAGTGGTGTGAAGTCACATTGTGTACATTGCAATCTGCTACTAATGGTTACCTGGCATGAGCACTTTACCAAATATAGGTTTATGATGATAATGTACAGCATAATAATGGTTTGGATTTATATAGCACTTTACTCTGGAAGTCCAGACTCAAAGCACATACAGAGACCATTATTTTTTCACACCCATTCATACTGGTGGTGGTAAGCTAGGTAGCCACAGCTGCCCTGGGGCGGACTGATGGAGGCTGCCAGTTTGCGCCTATGGGCCCTTCAACCACCACCAAAGCATTCACCCAAAATTCATTCAGGGCAAGGTGGGTAAAGTGTCTCGCCCAAGGACACACCAACAATGACTGGGAGAAGTAGGATTCAAACCACCAACCCTTTGGTTGGTAGACGGCTGCTCTACCACTGAGCCACTGCTGTCCCAAGCATACAGTCAGATCAGTTCTCCTGCACAGTGCTGGGATTAGATAGTTGTCACTATTATTATAGTGATGCTGGCTAGTCAGAATGTCTCTGTTTAAATCGTGACATCATATCAGAAGTTGTCTGAATGTGACCATTCAAACTGTGTGTAAGTTCACTTTTTCTTCATGTATAACAGAGAGATCAGTTTTAGATGAACACACAGGTGACTGAGAAAGGTAGGTAATACTGTGCCAAAGATTTTCCTCATAAATTTGGACGTCCATCTATCCATCCATCCATCCATCCATCCATCCATCCATCTATCCATCCATCCATCCATCCATCCATCTATCCATCCCTCTTCTTCCACTTATCAGGTCGCAGGGGCAGCAGACTAAGCAGGGAAGCCCAGACTTCCCTCTCCTCGGCCACTTCATCCAGCTCTTCCCGGGGGATCCTGAGGCATTCCCAGGCCAGCCGAGAGACATAGTCCCTCCAGCGTGTCCTGGGTCTTCCCTGGGGTCTCCTACCAGAGGCGTCCAGGAGGCATCCTAATTAGATGCCCGAGCCACCTCATCTGGCTCTTCTCAACACAGAGGAGCAGCGACTCTACACCAAGCTCCTCCTGGATGACCGAGCTTCTCACCCTATCTCTATCTCTATCTAGGGAGAGCCCGGCCAATTCTACAGTAGAAGCTCATTTCAGCCGGTCATGTGGATGTGTTTCAGAAAAAAACTAAAAAAGCACAAAGCTGCACAAAGAAATAGTTTATTTCAATTGATGTGTCTTTTCATCAGACACTGTACAACAAGCCACAACTCAACTGGACCACATGCCTTACATTTTGTAAGTTGCCCTGAATCTGGGTGCACCTGGTTCACACCTTGAAGGTTTGGTTGAATAAGGTTTCCAGTGCGTCTGGCACATTATGAAGGTCTGCGTGTTCTGTAACAGGTAGGTGGTATGTAACAAGGTGACATCCACATGATGCAAAGGTTTCCCAGCACAACAATGCCTAGAGCATTACACTGCCCTCCAACAGCTTGCCTTCTTCCCATAATGCACCCTGCTGACATTTCTGGCACACACACCTGGCTGTCTACAGGGAAATATGATTCATCAGACCAGGCCACCGCCTTTCATCACTCCACCGTCCAAACTCTGAGGCTCACATGCTCATTGTAGACACTTTTTGGCAGAGAACAGAGATCATCACGGACATTTTGACTGGTCCGCAGCTATGTTCCCCCGTACACAGAAAAAATAGAACCAGTGCATAAAGATAGCACCGCTGAAGTATTGCTCATGCAACTGGTGGACACACACGCACACAGACTGGTTATAATGGCAGCAGATTGTCTCTGGCAGCCACAACAGAGCCAGAAGTGCAACACAGCCAATTGCTATAGACTTTGCTGGAAAGAGGACGGAGCTGCATGGTTTTGTCAGATATCAGATAATAACGTGCTTGGTTAGTGTAGCTGTGACAGTTCGTATTCACTGAGATGCTCAAATACAGAGATTAACTAGAATGTGTGAGCCCCGTAGATTTTAAACATCTCTGGCCTTTGGTCTGCTGCACCAGAATGTCGACTGCGTTTGAGCTTTGAATGATATGTCTCACTGACTGCGAGCGAGATGAAAGGCTTCATTTTGAAGTCGTTAGTGCTGGTGTGCTCGACCGGCTGCCTTGTATTCCTCCTCCTGTCAGAAACACTTGGCCAGACACGTGTGAAAACCCCTCTGCCATCCAGAGCCTTTTATCACATGAAAAGGCTGCTGTCTGACCAAAGGACATTTCTGAGCACGTTATTGTCCATCACATTGTGTACGATTTACTTTGCAGCTTGGGGGGACTCAAAGTAAACACGGTGAGACTGCGGCGATGGCTCTTTGAATAGTGATGAAATCCTGTTTGAAATGGACACATCAGTGCAGCCCGGGCATACTGACACCTCTCTGCAGCTGTGGAGCTAATGTGGATATGGAGAAACTGCAATTTATATGCATAGCCATGGAGGGGACACACCTGGGGTTGGCTTGATGAAGAAAACGCTGCAGTTTAGATGTCATGTTTTTAATTCCAATCTTATTTTAGCTTTCCATTAAGTCATTTTCAGACTTAAAAGCCTCATTCCTACCAAGTGCCTGTCGTTGAGATGAAGAGCTATTACTTTCACATCTGGGACCAGGAACAATAGCGTGGTGGTACGAGGACGGATCTCTATGTGCAAAACAGATTTTACTAAGCTCTTTGCAGCGGGCTTTTATAACTGCAATTTGGCAGAGATGAAACAGAAAATGTAGCATAAACAGTCGTAACCAGTTTGAGCACAAAGCCATTATGTAAGAATTACTGGGTAATAGTTTAGAAATAAGCAGGTAAACTCAACGCAGAAATACAGAGCTTTTACTGTTTGTTTCTATGCCATTAAATCTGCTGTACACAGATATCCATCTGACATTAGGCCCTCTGAATGCGAAATACCTCAATTTATTTATTACCCCTTACATTTAAATAAAAGCCAGTCACTACTTATAGAGTCATTTGGTTAAATTAAATATTAAAAAAGGCTATGTTGTTAACCAGTGTGCCTCTCCTTCAACACAATGACTGCATTTTTCTTTCTGCATCTTCTTTAAAAATATATATGCAACTACTTTCAATCAACTAAACAACCAATCAGAGACTTTTAATAAACAGCTGCAGCCCTCTAAATTAAATACACCTCATTTTTCACAAGGTTTCAAAAGCATCTTTACTGTAACAAAAGTTCAAGACCAACGAAAGAAGATCTGTCATTTTGACCAGAAAAGCTTCTCCGAGATATTATGCCCATGTTCAAATCTCTAAATGACAAGCACGCCTCGACACAATTCATGGAAAAAGTGAAAAAGCCTAGCTCGATCCGACTAATCAATAATCAGTCGCAGGAGAAAATAAAGCAATGCAACAAATAATGGGAGCAATGACAATGAAGAACGAGACAGAAAGTGATATGTTGTCTCATGGCCAAGCCAACAATGGCTACTTAAGGCAAGAGAAAATGATGAATCAGCCTTTTTTTTTTTTTTTTTAAAGTACTGATGTTCTCACATGTCACAGTAGGAAAAGTGGAGAAAATCATAAAATCAGTGTTGGCTGAATTCCATTTGGTTGCTTCTTGCTCACTGATACAATGGTATGAGCTTAATGGGACACTTGTAACCTGTGATTTTCAACTCAATAAGAAATAAATAAGAAAGGCCTGTTACCATGCCGACAGAGGGTCTGATTTTATTGCTCTGTGGGGCTACTTGTAGTAAGATTACTTGTAAATAAGTAATCAGAGTGTAAATGTCTAACAGCATATTTAAATGTGTACTGAGATTTGTGAATGTGAACAGTAATCTGGAGATGTATTCAGATGTAATAACATTACAAAAAAAATATTTAAAAAATCCCCCTTTTTGTGGAAGTTTGGTGAGATTTATAAAACTGTCAACAAATCTGTAAATGCGATCAAAGATATTGATTGCATGGAGGCCACAATCCCAAACAATGTCACGCCGAAAATCACCGGGTGCTGTTACCGGCTGAGTCATGGTGTGTAGGCTGGCTCTGAGGCACAGTGTGGGCAGAGCTGTATGCAGCCTGTGAGCCTGAGCTCAGGGCAAATCAAACTGCTGAGTCACACACACAACTTTCTCCACACATATTTACAGATCTGAAAATGAATTGAGTGAACGGACTCAGCAAAATACTCTGAGTAATTAATATCCATGCATACATCTGTCATGTATTCGACCACACTCCCCAGCTCTCGTCCTCATCCCTGTTTGTTTTTTTGTGTGTTTTTATTTCTCATTGCTCGAAAATTGCCTTAAGGAGGCCATATTTCTGTAGTCAGTCTGAATTAAGTATCTATGGTCTCTCCAGGACTGCGTTCTGAGAATATACCACTCATAAAAGTGATGAATAGAGCTACTTACAAAAAGATGCAGATGCATTTAACGGGCAGTCGAACATTTTAATGGATAGAGGAGAAGCTTGGTCCCCTATTCTGAAGCTGGTGTTGCTCTTAAGTGCAACAAGAGTGGAATTATAAAAGTATGAATGGGGCTTGAAGAGAAGTAGCACTCCTATACCCTCACTGCCGACAAACAGGAAGATGGGGCCACTGTTGTCGTGCCCAAAAATCCTTCCATGCATGGACCAGGGAAACGGTAGGGCCGGCAGGGCCCAGGCCCGACCAAAAATGGACCAAAAATGTAAAAAATAAGGAAAGTAAAAGATGAGCCTGGGAAAAAAAACACCAGTTAAATAAATCGTGTAGGCCTGCTGTGTTGTGTCCCACCCACATACTTATCAGAAAGCTTTAACCCTTGAACATTTAGCTGCTCACAGAGAGTAACAAGTGTCAAACTAATCACTGTAATTCTTCGGCCACTTGATTCCAGCTGATTGTGAGAGCTCCCATACACTACCGTAATGTAGGTAATATGTACAGAACGCTGCACAGCATGGCATGACTCCATTGCCCTGCATCACCACTGTAATGTATGTAATGTAAGTTGATTTATGCTCTTCACTCTGTATCACCGGGGATACGCTCAGTGTTAGAGGGTTAAATAATATTTTCCAAAACAGAGAGATATGGAGATTGGCAGGGATTTCACTCAGTTTAATGACCAAAGGAGGCTGTTCTTTGGTAGCAAGTAAGAAGCAGTGGTGAGTTTAACATTCATATTACATTTTATTGTATGAGACCACTTCTCCTAGTAGCAGGATTTCTGCAGCACTGTAACCACAGTAAGTCAGCTGGCTGCTTTTTAGGGTTGTGTTTTTTTCCTCGTGTTTCCTCGTGTGCGCGCAAGGTGTGTTTATGGACTCATAGCGGGAGTGGGCCCCACCAAATTTAGACGTGCTCCACGGTCCATGTTTCCATGTTTGTGTGTTATTCAGCAAAATTGTATTTGTATAGTCTAATTTCAACAGTTTGCCTCAGAGGGCTTCACAATCTGTACGGCATACTTGCTTTATTATATCGAGCAATGATACACCGGGAGGGGCCAAAGCTGACATATGGAGTATTAAGCCTTTGGATGTGTGGTTCATTTTCTCTTGCTACTTCATTTCTTTAGGGGTTGCGGACAAGCTACAATTTATCCAGCTGAAGAGTACTGAGCTAAAGGCAGAGATATAATTAACAATTCAATAAGCAATTACTATGGAGACTGGGAAAGCTCATCGCACAGCAAGGCAGGTAGAACGAACATCAACGGAGAGTACAAATACAAACGCTGCAACACAAATTAGAGATAAAGAGCTAAATATGTGTTTTTAACATGTTTTTTTTATAATGACTATGCAAATGGTTATACGTGTAACAATGTGTATCATGTTGTTGAAACTTTCAGAAACCTTTTATTTACATTAAAGTCATTATTTAAATGCCCTGCAAACCTAATATTTTTCCTTTTTAAAATCTGTTTGGATATAAGTACTAGAAACTAAATTATTAATTACCTTTTGATGTGCAGTATTGATGATTTAAATGTGATTGGGTGGAGAAAAAAATCAACTCTGATTTGCACAGTGAATTCTGGTGATCATCTTTGGGTGGACACAGTGTTAATCTTAAAGTTACACAGAGTTTTAAGGCATCTAGTTCCTGGATGGTACATCAATACAAAGACCGGCACATGAAGGTAGACACGCCACTTCTTTCTGACGAGGAAAAAGTCTTCTGTATCTTCAAGATAAATCCAGTGTACCGAGAGAATCACGTCACAAACAAGAGCTGATGAAACAAAAACAAGAATAAAGACAAACATGAATCATTTCAAATGGATCTTGCTGTGATGATGTAGAATCTGGTTTGTACCAACACTCGCTCAGTGTGTGTGTGTGTGTGTGTGTGTGTGTGTGTGTGTGTGTGTTTGATTCCTGCAGTTAGATTTATTGGATTTGGGGATCTCTCCTGCTGTGTGCTCTGTGGTACGAGTGGGCTTGACTCAGTTTCTCTGTGTGAAGCTGGCACCGCTCTGGACTGACCTTGCAGCAGAGGTGTCACTGTGCAGAGTTGTTGTCATTACTCAATTAGACAGAATTAGGCACTGGCTAACGTGACAGTAGCATGCTGTGAAAACTGAGTCCGAATTAGATTCTAGGCTGGGCAAGGTTAATTTTAATGGAACGGCAACAGAATCAGTCACAACAGGTCTGTTTTTATGTGATGATATATAAAGCCTCAGGTTATTGCTACATCCGCATCTCTCTGTAGGAAAAAAAAAAAAAAAAAGACCCCCAGAAAAGCATGCATGCTGCTCAAATAAGCAGTAAGGTTAATGGAGTGTTGGCTGAGGACACTCAGGTCCTGTTGCAGCTCTTCCAGACCGCGGTGCACAGCTTTAACTTGTGTTGAATTTCAGAGGGTCAACATGCATCCTTCAACCTGGGTTAAGTGGCAGTCTGTCAGTGCTGGGCTATAGTAAACAAGCATTTCTGCTCAGCATGTGTATTTAATTGAATGTTACCAACATTTAAATCTGACCCTTAAACTGGACTAACACACACACACACACACACACACACACACACACACACAATACCTAGCCAATAAGTATGACAAAAAAGGGTGATCATGTTCCCCAGTTCCCTTTGTATTAGTCTGCTGCACATGTAACTTGATGTGTGTATCGCTGGGACTGATTGTGTAACTGTATCCTGCTATGTTGAGTTGGCATTTTGTCTCTTGTATGGAGAGTATGCAATTTAGGATTGTAAGAGTTTAACAATCCTGTGCCTGAGTTGTCATGTTATCACATGCAGGCTGAGCAACTGGGCTGTTATTTAAAAAGACTAATATATATTTTTAAAGTTGCAATTTTTATTAAGTGTTTCACAATGATGTCTGCTCTCCTCTTCTACAAAAACGTAAGAAAGAAAGAAAGAAAAAAGGAAAGAAGAGTTTAATTAAATATCTGTAACCTTTTCATGGAACTGCCCATATTGATTGCAACCAATAAAAATGTGAGAAGTGAAATATAAACTGCATTTTTTAGCTCACAGAGATACACAGTTTTTTTGTTTGTTTGTTTTTTTTGCAGGTCAACCTCAGATTTCAACCTGGATGCAGTAAAAGTCATACATCAACATTTTACTTTACTACAAGAGTACTTACATCCAAATAACAGAATAACTAACATTGTTGAATTATCATTTTTAATGCATTGATCACTTTGATGCTGTAGTTGATGGAAATTTTCATTAATATTTTTTTACTTTATGTATCGCTTGATTGCACCCCCAGTCAATGAAGTCTTACCTCATCTTGATCTATAACACATCTTAATATATTTCCAATTATATCTTGTAATATTCATCAGAATCTGCAAAGTATCTAAACTGAGTTCACCGCAAATATAAAGTGGCAAAAAATGAAAGTAGTCAAGTGGAAAAAGTCAAGAACTTCAGTACTTGAGTAAATGCATGTAACTTTACACAGTTACTTGGAGATGAAAGTCCTGTTTAAAACAACTAGCGAGCCAGACTGAGGTGGGATCAGCCCACGTTTTGCTGACTGCATCAAAAGTTTAAACAAAAAAAATATTCAGCCCGTGTAAGAGCAGCACAGAAAATACCAGTTTCTGAGTACAAATGTCACCCACTGCCCACCTGCTCTTTTAGTCGTGTTCAAGCACAAACACATTCTGCTGCATGAACTGTCAAAGCATTTATCTGGTTCCTGAATCCTGTGCTTGTAACAAAGCTCACAGTTTGACTTACAGTAGATTCCTTTCATGTACAGTATCCAAGACGACTTACTGCATAATGTAACGTCCTTTTAACCCTCACACACTCAGCAACTTCAGTGGCACCGTCTCACATGACAGAAAGAGGAATTTGGTGATGATGACTGACTAGAAATCAACAGCAGATTAATCATTAAAATCTTAGACATGTTTGTGGCCTCCCAAGAAGGTTCTGGGTTTGAATCTGGGCCCGGACCTTCCTGTGTGGGGTTAGTATTGTCTCCCTGTGCATGTGTGGGGTTTCCTCTGGTTTCCTCCCACAGTCCACACAGCTTGGATGGTTGTCTGTCTTTGTGTGTTAGGCCTGTGATAGACCAGCAGGTCTATCCAGGGCGTACCCCGCCTCTCACCCGCTGCCAGCTGGGACAGGCTCCAGAGGCCCTCACCACCCAGTCTGGATAAGCAGGTGATGGATGAATGAATGAAGCAGGAGACTGATGCTGGAGGTAGATGAATGCATAGATAGATAAAAAGAAGAGGATAATAGTAAACTAATGTGCATGTGGGTTTTCATGATTCTGAATAAAAAAGGTGACAAAAGATTCAAAGAAATGTTTGAAACATTGTTCTGGTATTACATAGATGGATCTGGGCTTACTAATAAAACAAGTGTTATAAAGATGTATGTATAAAAATCTGGATGACTCTAAATCAGCTTGATTCTCATTATTTGTAACATGTAACAACATTACAGAAACTCTCCATCTGGTGCAACTGAATCTGCCACTTACTCACTCATTTCAGAGACAAATTATTCTTATAAACAAGAATAAAAGTTGGCTCCTATTTTAGTTTAGGGTTTTGATAAGTGGCCAAAAAAGGGCCTGATAATAATTTTAATATATAACAACACACAACAACCAACAAAACATAAGTACAAACAATGCAGATGGAGGAATTGTATGATGTACAACACTGGTATAGATGATAAACCTTTACTCCCCTTTGTCCAGTCGACTGACATCTTTCTGAAAGCTCAGCTGAAGAGTAAAAAATACTTTTAATGTGACACATTATCATTTGTCTTCTTTTTCATCTTCACAATGTCAGAGTACAGTGATTGATGCGTCCGTCAATGTTTTGCCAGTAAATCATAAATGTCAAACACTCATAAATAAACACTGATTGTCTTTGTATAAACTCGGGTCTGTTCCAGAGAAGAGGTTTAACAAACTAATTCTGTTTTGTTTTGTTGTTTGTTGTTGTTTTCCACATGTTTAGAGTTTAGATCCAGATTTCTTTAATTTGTGGATGTGGAAGAAGAATAATATCTGTTGGATTATGGAGATGATGTTACAATTCAACACACATAAACACAAAATATACATCAAATACATTCATTTGTATCAAAGTCGCCAACTTTCATTTGTGTATCTTCCCAAAAACAGATTTGAATGACAACAATAAAAAACACAGAGATAGTCTATATTAACTTTAAAGACTGACATAATGCGTCACACCAGCGTTCCCTTTGTCACTGTGAGCATGTAAGTGTGCTAACGTTAGCTGAAAACACTTTTGCTTAAGTACAGCCTGACAGAACCATCAACTCCGAGGGCGAGGTTAATTTACGATGCACTGTCCAAGCACATCAATCAAAAGTTTTTATGACTGTTTCAAAGAGCCACACATGACACAGCAGGAAAAGAGGGTTTCCAAAATACTCTGCTTTAGTCCTCTTACACTGTGTTTGTTTTTGTATTGGTCAATTGTTTTTTTGAGGGGTACACACATTTAATGTCCTCTCAGTCCGTCCACTCCTCTCCAGCATGCAGCCCTAATGGCTCTCTGCCTGAACAGAAAACCTCATAGTTTGATGAAACATTAAAATGAATGGTTTTATATTAAAGCTTGACATATATTCCTCTGTGGTTTGAGCTGAATAACCCATAAAAATCTGCTGACCGGGCGGAGAAAGGTTTAAAGTTTCATCAGTCAAACACTTCTTTAACCTCTATGAAAGCACATCCCTCCTGATGGGTAAATATAGACTCTGGTGTCGACTCTTTTTGAGAAGCTAATGTTGAGTATATGGTTAATAGTTGTGGACACTGTAATAGTTAGTGATAGGAGGGAATAAGTCTTCTACATCCCTCGTGTGTGATACAATTTTCCCTCCGATTGGCTGAGGTTCAGTCTTCGCAGAGGTCACTCCCTTTCCTCATTCAATTACAGACAGACATAAATCAAGCTGTTTCTCCAGCCATTTTGGGGCGACTGCTGACCACTTTATTATGACCTTGCTCAAATTTGCAAAGGGTATTTTACTCTTTGCCACTCTATCCCTGGCTCTGTGTAATTTAAACTGTGACAGCTCTGGCTCATTAAGGTACCATCTGCTGAAATACACAGTAAAAGAAGAAAGCACTCAGTAAGGTGCAGACCTCCAACAGGGTCTAATAACCCTCTGTGTGCTATTAGGTTTACATTCAACAATGTACCACTTAGATTACAAGTTGTTATATAAGTAAAAGCAGAGTCCATCCTGATTAAGGCACAAAGGGGCATGAGGCTCCAAAATTGAGCTGTATTCCCTTTTTTTGTGTCGTTTTGACCAGACTATGTGGCTTAAAGGGATAAAAAACTGTGATCAAAATACAGTTTGGAAGATAGATCATGACAATAACTAACAATTCATGGAAATGGTTGAAAATGCAGAGCTCATGCCAGACATCCACCTCTGAAAGTCGGTCATGAAGTAGAATTCCCCCATCATGGATGATTACATGAAGGCTGCCGTGTAGTATATTTCAACCAATCACAAAAATGAGGGAGAAAAATGGGGATTTCTGACTGGTTGAAATGCTCTGACATCACAAGGGCTCAGCATACACATGGTAAGTTCGACTGCAGACACACTGCTTCTCATGCTTTACTCCTGCTGTGCTGAAAAGCGAAACCGGTGGAGATTCAGCCATGAGCCCATGTGATGTCATCACTATGGCAGCCCAATAGAGGCATTACGACAAAACTGCCCACAACTTGTTCACAAATGGTCAAATATGCCTGAAATTTTTCATATAGGCTCTTGACATCACAATCTATCAACCTATACATGTTTTTAATAATGATAATAATAATACATTTTATTTATAGAGCACTTTTCAGAAACTCAAAGGTGTTTTACAAGGTAAAAGGATAAAAGTACAAGTTAAAAATACAAAAGTAACTAGAAAAATGCATTTCCTGCAGAAAATGTGTGTGAATGCTGAAAGCTGGAAAAAAAATAGCTGAAAATTGTATTACAACATGTATAAATAGTTGAAAAAGTAGAAAAAAGTAGAAATAGTTGGTAAAAGTTGAAAACAGTAGAAAGAAGTAGAAATAGTTGAAAAAAGTTGAAAATAGTAAAAAATGAATTATTTGAATGGTTCAAATAAGTCAAAGTAGGAGGTAAACAGTGAGGCGTTCACTGACCTTCCTCCTGTGGAAGGTAAGCAGTGTTGTGTTCCCTGACCTTCCTCCTGTGGTGGGTAAACTGTGAGGCGTTCACTGACCTTCCTCCTGTGGAGAGTAAGCAGTGAGGCGTTCACTGACCTGCCCCCTCTGGTGGGTAAACTGTGAGGCGTTCACTGGCCTGCCTCCAGTGGTAGGTAAACTGTGAGGCGTTCACTGGCCTGCCTCCAGTGGTAGGTAAACTGTGAGGCGTTCACTGACCTTCCTCCTGTGGTGGGTAAACTGTGAGGCGTTCACTGACCTTCCTCCTGTGGTTGGTAAACTGTGAGGCGTCCACTGACCTTCCTCCTGTGGTAGGTAAACAATGAGGTGTTCACTGACCTGCCTCCTGTGGTAGGTAAACTGTGAGGCGTTCGTTGACCTTCCTCCTGACCTTCCTCCTGTGTGGCAGTCACTGACGTTCCTCCTGTGTGGCGTTCACTGACCTTCTTCCTGTGTGGCATTCACTAACCTTCCTCCTTTGAGGCATTCACTGACCTTCCTCCTGTGGGAGGTAAACGATGAGGCGTTCACTG
>OOFC01023150.1:0-34871 GCA_900323345.1 Pseudochromis fuscus
GGCACCAACAACCAGCCGCCGGCTGCTCCTCCGTGCTGAGGGAAGACTCGGTGCAGCCAGGAGCCTCCGCGTCATTTCACACGGTTTTAAACGACATGGCCTCCGACGGCATGGACGAGCGATCTCCGCTGCTGTCGGGCCCCAACTCCGAGAATGTGACCCCCACTGCTCCCCCGTACCTGCAGGATTCAAGTCCCCGAGGTAAACACACGACACGCAGAGCCCCCCGCTGCCTGCCGCCTGCTGCCTGCATGCTGAATCATTTTAGGGCGTATCGGGTTTGTGCAAGTGCGTAAATAAACTGCAGCAAAGGCACAGGCAAAGCAAAGCAAGGGCATCGGAGGGAATCAGTCGGCAGCTGAGGAAAAGGTGGAGCTTCACTGTGAGAACTGGAGCAGTGGGTTAGACAGAGAGGGGCCTATAATAACACCAACCAGTTTTTCATGCAGAAATGCTTACATCACGAATCACCCCGGGCCCGTGATGTTTTGGATAGTCACAACAAAACATAATATAATGAGGAGGCTCTGTAATAATAATAATGATAACTAAAAAAGGGAAACCCCCTCACTGGATGTGGGCTTACATGTTGTCGATTGAAGAATTGAGCCATTGCAGATGAAGGCAGACAGGCGAGCAGCCTTTTGTCCCAGCTGCAAATCAACAAATGTGTCCTCTGTGGATCTACAGCACGACATCATTTAAATGCTATGATGTGGTATTATTAGTGGTTGCTGTCAGATTTTGCTTATTCTGCATGTGGATGGCAGTAAACAACAAATATTTGATCTTTTGCAGGCAGCTTGATTATTCCTGCATGGTTTGCATCTTCCACACAGTGGAAATCTTAAACATCTATAGCTGGAACCCTGGCACAGTATCTATATTTTGCTTAGTAAACAGCTGAATGTAGGTTACAGCACAGTGCATGCAGACCGGCCTGGGCAATTACAGCTCATAAATCCTCTATCCACCCAGACTAGAAGCTGCTGTCATTACTGACCTTTGCACTGATACCAGTCTCATCACATCCAGAGTTGATGTATTAGAAGAGGGAATTAATTGTAAAGTTGTTCTGCCTTGTTGGGATAGATTATACTGCAGACTTTACGTTCGGCTCAGTTCCCCATTAGTGTTTCTACAAAATAACTGCATTAGATTAACATGTCAGACAATCTGGGTTTTTTTTTTTTAATGTCTTTTTTCTTTAGGAAATCAGATTGGGTTCTTTTGTGTGTGCATTTTTGTGCATTACAACGACACACATGAATGGATCTATTGAGTGTGTAATTCTCTTTCAGGAGCATTTCAGGACAAATGGCTAATATCAAACAAACAATGTAGAAAAATGTTTGTTGTTTTGAAGCAGTTTAATCTTGGGAAAATTAAAATTTCGCCACCGGATTAATAATAATGGCTTTAACGTTGGACTGTAGTAATCTCTGAGGTGACAGCCTGTTTGGATGTTACAACAGTGACTGGGTAAAGCCTAAATGAACGTCAGTATACTTCATGGCCTAGTTTCTCCCTCCTCTCTCTCTGCGGCCTGGATTATTGGCTAATTCCAGTTTGGGTTTGCTGGTCGACAATCAGCCAGTTTGTAAGATGGATTAATTTGACAGACGCCAAAACTGATGTTTTCCTAAAGCACAATGACTGCAGTGGTGCTTTGACCAATAATCAGCTGTATTCAGGCACTGAGTTCAAACAAGCTGTGGTCACAATTCACTTCAAACTGTGAACATGACTGCAGCCTCTGCTGTGTTGTTGTTGATTTGTAATAATATTAATATTTTTAATCAGATTTTTCTTACAGCAGTTATGGTTAGAAATGGTCTGTCTGCTGTATTACTTATACTCCAGTGAGCACAGCGTGGTGTTTGTGAGGGGTGGAGACCATTGACCTTGGCAGCATCTGAATGCTTGAACAGACTGAGCTGGATTTTGATTTTGCCACCTGCTTGATATTTTTGCGCTTGAATAGCGGAAATTAAAAAAACAAAAAATGCAGCGTCGTACTGTTTTTAACCTCACGGTGATATAATTAATCTCTCAGCTTTATTTTCACTCAGAAACAACACATTTCTGACTTTACAAAATACACATGTTATCCATTTAAAGGTTGGAGATTTGTAGCATTAGAGCAAAATCCCCAAAGGGTGGAGTCAAGATGCTGCCACTTTTGTCCTTCTCTTGTAATATGTTGCCTTGTGAGAGATGACATAAAACATATGGTAAAACATATGGTAAATGTAAATCCAGTAAAACATTGATTCTAACAAGAAACACTGTTCATGCATCCAAATCCTGATATGTTGTATCCCCCTCTGCTTTACAACTCCCTTGTTGTCTAAAATGTGTTAACAACACATGAGTGAGTCACACCGCAGCACTCACTGACATGTTTCTTCTTTATAAAGAACACAAATCGTAGTTTATTTTGATTTGCCATCTTGCTGCTGCACATGCTCACTGTAGAGGGGACTTTCTGTATCATGTAGAGACATGAAAACACCAGTATAAATATTAACATGATAAACACATTTCTGCTGGCGCCGCTGTAGAAAAGCTGCCTTCAAAGGAACAACTTCAGTCGTGTGGAAGTGGTTTGATAACAACACCCTTCAGAGCCGTGACATGAAGTTGACATTATACATTCAGTTCTTTCGCTTGCATGAACTGATGCAAAGTCTTTCATGGCAAATTTCTGACTACATAATAACATGAAGAGGAAAAAGGATTCCTCTTTGTAATAATAATAAACTGAAGTTGTTATCAGTTATTACTCATTTTAATTTATTTTAAAATCACATTGTGCACTCCTACACTGCAGCACCAAATGTGTACTAATGCACAGCTGAAAGTAGTCCCCAATAAATACACAGTATCCTCCTGTTAGAGTAATGTTTCCTGAAAAACTGCAGTGCCCAGATGTTTTTATGAAATGTCTCTTTCATCTTGTGTTTGTGTCCAGTTCTTTCAGAGTTTAAAGACCTAATGGCAGTACATGAAGGTACTGAGAAAATGACTGACATGTTGCAGTGTTGTTGACTATAAGAAAAGTATAAGCTATTTATTTACCTGAAGGAGATTTTTTATTTCATGCCACATAGGCAACCGGGATCTGAGCACCAGCTGTTCAGATTGAAACCACAAGTCCCAGGTGCAGCTGGTGGTCGTAGTAAAGCGTCTTCTCGTCTTACCTCTGGCTCCACAGACGGACGTCCAGCGAAAACCTATAGCTGTTGTATTCAGTTTCAGACATGCATTAGGACAGTGCATGAACAGAGGGAGGAGCAGCGGTGGAGACGGGCCTCTCCTGAGATCGAGTGCTGGGGGCTGATAACAGATAAAATGCTGATTTGAATTGAAGGTGTTGATCAGGATATTTTTTGTTATGTAACTATTTAAGGTTGAAGATGAGAATACATTCTGCATCTGACCACGCAGTGTTACATATTGGATGAAAAAAGCATAGTAGAGTGACTCATTTGGGCTTTTCGTGTAATGAAAGCCAAACTGCTGCCTGCACTCAATGGGAGTGTCCAGTGTTTTTCATGCTGTGGTTGTATTGAAGCAGCCAGGTTTGTCCCAATGTAGACTGGGTGTCCCATCTGCCCCTGTGGTGTGAGCTGGTTCAGAGTCACACTCTCGCAGCCAAGCTCGTTATCCCATTAACTCGTCCCATAATCTCACTCAGAGCAAGATGAGAAGGTAATTGGTTGGTTATCAGATTGGATGCTTGTTTGTTTTTGCTCAGATCTTCTCAGACAGCGAAACAGACTTCAGAAAAGTATCGCAGGGGACTGTATGTACTGATATGAGACTGATATATCATATTTCAGTATTGACAAGTTTCCTACAGCTTATTAACAACCATGGTGCAGTTTCTTGGTTGGCATCTTCGGTTCACAACAGTCCAACACAGATATTCAGTTTTCTGCCATAGAGGTCAAAGAAAAGCAGCAACTCTTCACATATGAAACTGAAACTATTTATTTTTAGCATTTTTGTGTGAAGATTGTTTATGATTAATGACTTAGTCAATGAATGATTAAAGAAAAATCACAGTTTTTTCCCCTGTTGATCAACTAAATGATTGACTAATCAGGTCAGCTCTGCATTCACTCCATCACTAAGTTTATGTACATGAAGATTTAAATGGTGTAACTGCACGCCCAGATCCCATATTAGTTCTAATCTAAATTGTTTAAATTGTATTTTTCTGTAGAAAACATTTTTGTACTGCCACCTGTTACTTTCTTAGATGGTGGATACGACTTTTTGTAGATGGTAAATGGAGTACATTTATATAGCGCTTTCTTGACCTTAGCTAGGTCCCAAAGAACAAGGCAACTTATTCACACACACACTCACCAATGGCTACGGAGCTGCCATGCAAGGCGCTAGCCACCACTGGGAGCAACTTGGGGTTTACTATCTTGCAAGGACACTTCGACATGTGGACAGGAGGAGCCAGGGATCGAACCCATGACCTTATGAGTCACAGGTGACCCACGCTACCACCTGAGCCACAGCCACTAGATGACATTTTTAAGTAACTAATAACAATATCATCTAGTTTATTTCACGTTAACGGTGGCTGATGCCGTAGTATCCAGGAGAATGTAAAGTATGCTTGAATACTACAGTAGTAGTAGTAGTAGTAGTAGTAGTAGTATAAAGGTAGTGGCTGGTGCTAGTCTATGGATTAAGTGTATTGGAAGGAGAAAAGGAATGTAGATTAATACCTGAGGTTAATGTGGGATTAAACAGTACAGAGTTCATTTGGTGGCTCCTGTAGTGAGCACACAGTAGTTCTTTCAGACATAAAGAGTAAAGTCTGTAAAAGCCAGCCGTTTGTTCATGTTGATCAGACTTGTTTATGGGCCATAAAGCGCTAATCAGTGGCCTGACTTGTTTGTTCTGTCACCAAAATCGTTTGGTGTTTATTAGGCTCATTTACAGAGACAATTGATTTAGCTGCACATTCAACTACTGCAACAACTGAACAAGTGTAAACACCTGTCCATGTGTTTCTGAATGGACTTCTGTAAAATATTAACAAACTACTGACAAATGAAGCTCAGATGTTACACTGTACCATACTGATCTGGACAATGAGGAGACTGCCTCATATGTTGCATATAAACTGTGTTGAGTGGATTTTATGTCAAACCACTGGCATCTAAAAGAGCTCATTGTTTTTTTTTTAAAAACATATGGCCCCTGACAAAGAGAGAAGAATCACATGTTGCGCAATGAGGCCCATAAACAGGATGTCATGGGTTTGTATACAGAGTGTGTAGGAGTTAAGCTAAGAAGTAGCACTGGCATTGTCATGGAGTATAAGTTACTATAGGCGAATCAAAGATATGTTTAATGTTTCAGAGCTTGGACTGTATTATTATATGTATTGCATTTTATATCCTCAGTTGATTAGGACAGCAATGGGTGATCATTACATATATTAATCTATTTTGTTCATTATTCAGCAAATCAACATGGTTTCATTTTCAATATTTTAGAAAAATTCTTATCAGAAATACTTGAAATTACATATTTGAACATTTTGTTCTGCCTCACAAATAGCCAAAGATATTTAGTTTATAATGAGTCAGCAAAAAACAGTAAATTCTTTTGAAGGTGGAACTGTCAAACACTTTGATGAATTTGATGTATGAATTTTATTTTCTAGATAAATTCAAAGACAGTTTTGGCTTTCATCTTACAGATTGTTATGTTATGTAGCAGATTATTTGCTTTGGTGTCTTATATGTATTTGTTGAATGTGTAGGTGTGACTAAAACCTGTAGAGTACACAGTGGAATTAGTTTTCACTTCACTTTGGATTGTACCAGCCTGTCATCTTGAGGGTTGAACTTCTCAGAATAAAAAAGACCTTTTTACTGTTGTTAAACTTAAACTAAATACATGAATTTAAATATTTATTTGAAGCAGCACAGGTGGTTTATCTCCATTTTACAAAACACAAAATGTCTTCTTCGTTTCACTGGATGTGCATCGTTTGATCATGAAGCTGCTGTACCACTAATTGCATGCAATTAACAGCTGGCCGTGTGTTGTGTGCTTTACCCTCCTCTTCTCAAAGCCGAACTACCTCCTCCTTACACAGCCATCGCCAGCCCCGATGCCGGCGGTGTGCCTGTCATCAACTGCCGCGTTTGCCAGTCGCTCATCAACCTGGACGGCAAGCTGCATCAGCACGTGGTCAAGTGCACGGTGTGCAATGAAGCTACAGTAAGTGGAGGCCACTGTTTTAATAAATCATCGCTGGTGTTGAAATCACAGAGTTGTAGTGGGTCACTGTCGAGTTGAGTGGAGACATTTGGTCTTCTGTTTTATTTGAACACTTGTCTCTCCTGTCCTCTCCTGTCCTCTCCTCTCCTCTCCTCTCCTCTCCTCCTCTTCTTCCTCCTCTCCTCCTCCATGCCTGACCAGATGTTGATGTACACATTCATCCACGTCCATCAGTCAGTGATGAGGGCTCCCTATGACTTGAATATGTTGCTACATGTCTCAGGCTGAGTAACTGAATGCTTTGATAGAGCTGTCAGTGCACAGAGAGCACAGAGAATGAATAACTGTCATCACCGGCTCTCGGGTGGGAAATGCAATTTATAACAACTGATGTTTGTGGTCCTCCTGCGTCCACACACCATTCGATTACTCTGCAGCAAAACAATCCACCACTGACTGTCAGGTCACATCTAAAGAAGTGATCAAAGTCATGACTTAAACATTTTTCAGTGCAGTCTAATTCCTGATTCTATATGAAAAGAAATATTAAAGACTAAGCTTCTCAAAGGCCTTTGAGTTTTTATTCAGCTCTTTATGTCTTTGTTTTCTTGTTGTATCAGACTCCTGGTTTTTAGTGTACTGATGTTTATATGTTTATCATCCAGCCCATCAAGAATCCCCCAGCTGGGAAGAAGTATGTGAGGTGTCCCTGTAACTGCCTGCTCATCTGTAAAGACACATCCCGGAGGATAGGATGTCCTCGGCCGAACTGGTAAATAACGAGTGCAGGTTCAGGACCTTTAACCCAAATATTGCACTCGGCTTCAAAAAACTTTTCCAAAATCAAAATCTGAGAATATGGCAGGTGTGAGCACTGTCAACATGTGGAAGACAAATCAAGCATTTTACCGTACTTTTATTATCCTGTCCCGGCTGAGCTTTAATCATAAGCTCATCTTTCTCTTTGTTCCTTCGACAGCAGACGCATAATCAACCTGAGCCCTGTGATGGTGATCCCCGAGGAGCAGCCTGCTCAGCCGGCACTGCCCATCCAACCTGTGGGTATGAGAGTCGTCTGCGGTCACTGTGGCAACACCTTCCTGGTATGTAGAATGACAAAAATTACTGACTTCAGCCAATCACAGACTTCTTAATGCAGAATCTTGTTGCCGTGCTGTTGTTGGTTCGTGCATGTTAATCATGTTGAGAGTAGAACACAGCTGCTGTAAATAGAGGATTTGTAACCTAATGGTACAGCAGTAGTAAGTGTGTCAGCTTGGTTTAGTTTATATGCACAGAGATTGTATCAGATACTCTTTTTAACATTTTAGGTCCGTTCAAATCTCCACAATATGACTTCTGCAAGAAAGCATGCATTTTCTGCATGCTTCCTTTCATTGCCTGGGTCATCAAATGTCCTGAGTATCACCTGACTGCAGTGTGGACACACCACTGATGTACAGCATTAAGTTTGCTTCTCTAACCTGCAGCTTTTTGCAGATTATTCTCGTCTTAGATGACATTTGTTTTCTCGCCACTCTCTGGTAAAAGATGCGATAAGCATATTTGTTATTCTCACTATGTTTGCGTATACCTTAGACTTTCATTTAACACTTCACAAATTGATATGCAGAACCTGAGGCATGGAGTCATTATGACACTGACTCACAGGTCAGAATCAGCTGCATCGCCCTCTTACCATCTGCACGTTGTTGCTTGTGGCGTCTGTAGGGCAGTGAGGACGCCAGGTCATCCCAGCCAATGTCTGGTCTTCCCAGCGATGGCTCTCCCCCAGCACAGCAACAGGTTGAGAAAGCTGGTCATACTGGTGGACATATTAACAACAGCCTAACCTCCTCCAGTTCAATCCATTCATTTACACCAGTGATGATATGACTTGTGCACATCTGGGTTCGAGGAGAGTTTGAATCAAAGAAACTTATAAAAGAAAAAAATATATACAAGTCAGTGCTTTATTGTAATTTTAATTACTACATAAATATTTTTATTTCAACTTCTTCTCTGAAGCCAGATGTCAAAAGTCAGCTAATTATGGTGATCTGTGGTGGTTAAATACTTAGATAACACTGCTTTTTTAACACCCGATGGAAGATTTGTATATTGACAACAACTAACATATTGTAAAAATGACACATGATGCTAATTTTGCAGTAATGAAAGAATAAATGAGTGAACACCATGAAAACCGATCATGTAAAATCATTAACAGTCAGTTTCCCATTGATTGCCTCAGTAGTGTGTTGCTACATTTGTTATGTGTGCATGTTCCTTAATATTGTAAGTTAATAATGTTCTTTGTTTCTGTTTCCTCTCAGTGGATGGAGCTTCGATTCAACACGCTAGCCAAGTGTCCCCACTGCAAAAAAATGTAAGTCCACCACACATGTCTCAGTGAAATGCACAGTTTCATTTTGGACTGGGTGTGTAGCTACAATTCACCTTTTACTTTACTTACAGTATGTTTCACCACAGGTCATTTCCTCATACTGTAATACTTAAATATACTCTCTCTTCAAAACTTAGTTAAAATAAGTTTTCAACTTAATCTTGGATTAATAACATTAAATAGTATTTGCTGTCCTTTTTTTTATTATTATTTTTGGCTTATTATTTTCTAAAAAGAAAGCAGACACTAGTTTCAGTTCTTTTTTTATGGTTAAAAAAATAAATCCTCATGAACATTAAATTTGCTTCTTGTTAATGAATTTAACATAAGTGTTGCCTGTTGTGATGTAACACTGACACATTCAGGCTCTGAGCGAGATGTGAATAAACTCTCACTTGTTGTAACTGTCCTTTGGAAAATCTAAATCTGTGCAGCAGGGTGGAGCTGAGGTTGGGTGAGGACCACACGGTGTTGAATCTTACACTAACAGACTTGTGAAATTATGGCGAGCGTGCTCCCAGTGCATCTTGGTTTAAAGCCGTTGCTTTATATTAGAGAAAGCAGAATCCATTAAACTCTCTGTAGAAATAAATCACTGAGTTTCTACGACTGCACTGACATCAACCTGCAGCCATGTTGGGCTTTGACTTGATAAAGCTCATGTTGCCCTAGATGTAAATACTCAAATGTAGATTCAAACTGTATGATCTTTTTCAAAGTGGTTCTTGAGTTCTTACTTTATTTAGTGTTAAATTCCCTGCAGTCAGATGCTGAGCTTTTGGTCTGGTCTGGATTTGTTGGACGGCGAGGGGAGGTGGAGGGGAGGCAATGGAGGCTAATCTAGACGTGTGACAGGAATTAAAGCTTGGCCTCACATAATGTTAGTGGGGTAGGAGGGTCACAGGGTTGAAGAGTGGTGGGAGGTGAGAAGCAGTGATGCTGAGATAACAGACAACCTGCTCCAGTGTCACAAGCTGCTGCCAAAACATGTCTGTGGCTCATGTCTCTGCATCGTTTTTATCTCTGTACCTGTGTCTCTGTTGCCTTTCCTGCCACTCTGCTCTCTGTTTCTGTCTCTTTTCTTACTGACTTATGTTCATTTCTCCAGTCGTAGCTGTGGCTACATACACAGTTCCTGGTTCACATGAATATTTAAGTCAGTGAATATAGTGTTGCAGTGTTGAAAAAAAGCATGTACAAGCATACACACGACAAAATAAATAACTTTGTCTCCTTTTCTAAGCTTTTTGAATTAAATCTTCTGCAAAACTGTTACAATCACAACAACCACATGAAGTTAATAGTCTGTCAGGGTATTGTACTTTAAATAATGGCCCTGGAATAATGTGTGTATATATGTATGATGAGCAATAAAACATAAGAGACTTATTGTTCCCCATTTCACTTAATAATAAAGTTTGTTCTCCTGATTGAACCAGAACCTACCTGTTTAGTAACTAATGGTTTGTACCTGAAGTTAATTGTGCCTCTTTGATTCATCCTTTATGTGTTTCTGTGCATTTTTTTTTTTTACATGAATGTGTAATGCTCATAAGGAAGTGAAACCTGTAGTGCTGTAGCATCTTTCCAGTAAACACACAGTAGTGTCTCGCTTCTGATAAAATAATACACAGGAGATCATCTTTGAATAATCCTTGTTTGCCTCATTAGGTCCTTTTTTTAAATTTTTTGCAGTTGATGCTTTTGTTTGTTTGAATGTAGAGGATAATCCCAATCCGCCGACATACTTGCCGACATATTCCTAAAAATAAAAATACGGTCACACATCAAATGAGTGATGTGTTCGGGGGTTACATACAGTGTGTATAAAGTGTTTAGAACAAAGAGGAAATGTTAAAGCAGGGAGAGAGAAGGCAACAAATCAGGTGACCAAGCACCCCCTAAGCCATCTGAGTACCAGCGATCCCTGAAGAATGCTTGAATCCCGTCACATGAGAGGCATGTGAGAGCTCAGAGGGGGAGGAAGGTGAAGTTATAGCGAAGCAAAACAAAAATTGATGCCGGTCTGCAGCATGAGAGCAGTTGACCTGTTCGTGTGTTTACATGGAGTCTGGATGGAGACTCGGTTGTTGTTCTTGGGAGCTGCACATGTGACCACACTCGAACACTTTCATGTGTAACTTGGAAAGAGGAAGCGAGAGGTTTTTTTTGGCTCACAAGATTGTCGGGGTGCTGTGGAGTGAGATCACCGGGAAGAAAATATCAGGCGCATCATTATAAACATTGTTAGCAGTGTTTGTTTCCTTCAAGTCGTACACAGATTTCTGACGTTAAAGTTTTATCTTGAGTTATGTCAGCGTTAAATTACACACACAACAGAACAAGATGACATTTTTCATATTTCTGTGAAGCCCTCTAACAGCCACACACTGACCTTTTGCTTCTCTTCTCAATCTCTCTGCAGATCCTCTGTTGGCAGTGCGCTCCCTAGAAGGCGCTGTTGTGCTTATATAACTATAGGAATGATCTGCATTTTCATTGGAGTGGGTTTAACAGTAAGTACAGTCTGTTCTGTTTGGTCTTCCACATGGTATCTAAGTGAGTAAGCAGAACGTTTCAAACCCCAAGTACAATAAAACCATTTAAAATAAACTATATGTACTTGAGTTACTGCACATACACACTATATAGTTTCACTGTGTGGATTAATTAAAAGAAATTAAAGTAACAAAATCTCTTGACGTGGCTTTGTTGACTGCTAAGAGTACTTTTTATTACAATACGTTACAAATCATTTTGACCCATTAAGCCACTTGACTGTTTAATTAACATATTTTGTACAAACAACTGCTTATTGTTCAGTGAGTCCTAACAGCCTTTTATAATCATATTAAAATCCTAATCTCTTTGGAAATATTCATGATATTTCGGTTTAGTGTTATTAATCTGGGGTTTTGTCTGGTTTGAAGGAGGTTGTGCATTCAGGAAATGTACTAACCTGCTTTAAAACCCCATGTGTATGTGTGTGTGTGTGTGTGTGTGTGTGTGTGATGTGGTATAAATGAATAAACTATATAGCTTATAGTAAATGTGTAATTAATGCTCTTGTCCTCCCTGTGTGTTAACAGGTCGGTACTCGGGATTTTGCCAGTCGTTACAACGCCACCTACGTGTCCTGGGCGTTCGCCTACCTGCTGGGTCTCATCTGTCTGATACGAGCCTGCTACTGGGGAGCTATCAAAGTCAGCTACCCAGAAAACAGCTTCGCCTAGAGTTGGGAATGTCCCATCAAAGCCTCGCACGGCTGGAAGAACAAACTCCTTTTTTCTTGTTTTTTTTTTAGTTTTTTCATGTTGTTCAGATTTCAAACCGGTCATGTTCAGTGAAGTGGAGCCGCAGTGGAGCAGAGTGTCTGGACAGGAGTGTGTTGAAGAGGTGTTGTGTTTGTCTGAAGAAGTGTGTGTGCTGGAGATGCATCATGTTGTGCTTGTGTCTGGGATGTTTTTGGCTCGCTGAACAAACCTACTGTCTGTCAATCAATCTCCTACTGGTCCACAGAGACTCAAATCCTGCTCGGGATTTTGCCAGAAATCCTTCAAAATACAGAATCAAGAACTGTGATTTCTCTTGACGAATGCCAAAATTAGCTGGCTCACACAATGATTTAAAAAATATAGTTGGATTTAGTATTTTTGGACCAGTTTTTTTTCTGTTCTTCAGCAGCCTGACTGACATGATGGCACCCACTTGATTTTTGTTGTTTCAGACCAGACCAAAATAAGACAACCTCCTAAGAACAGTTTGCCCATTGCACTACGATTATATGCAATTGTAAGTGTTGTTTTGCTGCTAGTTAAACTCCAGCTACAGAAAGCTGCGTATTCATACTGTATTGTAACCATTTACCTTGCCTGTATACACTGACATAGTATTGCTATATTAATTTTAACTCTCTTTGTTCAAATTGTCCTTTTATTACCCATGCGTGCCAACTTTGCTGCCCGGCATTAGTCAAGAAGAGCATCAGATCAACAGGATTTTATTTTATTTTTTATCAAAGTTAATTTTTTGTGCCATGCAGCTTTTAACTCATACAGCAATAACCCTCCTCACCTTCTCAGAATGATCCAAAAAAACATGATGACTCACGTTTGCATGTTTACCTGTTTATGTCACCGAGGTGGTGTTTTTGTTTTCAGTTTCAGAGAGGTAGCTGAAGCGTCTGATGTTCCTGTCTTTGCTCCTTCTGCCTGTGAGTTAGAATGTAAACCCTCCTCCCGTCGCTTATATCGCTGCTCTCTGACCTCCAGTGAACTCTGTGCTAGCTAGCATCGCTATACGCTAACTCAGCATCCTGTCTCTTGACCTTGACCAATGGGCACAGTTCAAACTTCTAACCTTGTTCTGAATGTGATGATGATGATGAAGCAGAAAATAATATTAAAAAACTTTGTACATAGTTCAAATTCAGTACTTGGAAAAGTAGTTAGCGTGAGATGGAAGAAAAAGATGGCTCGTGGGTCTTTTTAACAATGATAATTTATCAATAAAATGCCAAAACTGCCTGAGTCGGTCTGTTAATTTGTTGACTGAGATCAGATTTAGTCCTGAAAAAAAAAAAAAGATGTTGTGTTGCTGGGATGGTTTCTCTTTTAAATGATTTTCAGTCACACACCACAATGATGCAGCACATGGA
Organism: Pseudochromis fuscus; assembly: GCA_900323345.1. Classification (NCBI taxonomy): domain Eukaryota; kingdom Metazoa; phylum Chordata; class Actinopteri; family Pseudochromidae; genus Pseudochromis; species Pseudochromis fuscus. The sequence goes on from OOFC01023150.1 coordinate 13,326, forward strand.
GGCTTAAAACACTGGTTATCAAAAGTGCTCTGTAAACACTATGAATTTTATGGCGACTAGGGTGTTAAAATAAAATAAAAATACTGTAAAATAACCATTGCAAAAAATAATACAGTAACTTTGCATTGTTACAAAGCTGCTGTTTGTAGCTTTAATTTTACAAAAAACCTCAAGTAATTTTTCATTTGTTAATATTTCATGAAATATGTTAATTAGTTAAATCTATGTAAAATTACAGAATACATTTAAATTATCACTAATTCTATTCATTTTTTACATACATTTACAATATTAAACTTACATTCACCAGTTTGATCCAAAAGTAGAATTTTATGGTTATTCACTGTTACAGGTATGCTGTGCTACTTTATGTTTGACTTGTACATCCCCAGTCAGTGTGCGTATTAAAAACAAAAAGGAGTATGATAAAAAAAATGTTCACAGTGTAGTTACACCTGATTATGACAAGTCAGGGGGGTTGTTGCAAATGATTTGTGTTTCCTGGGAGATACAGTGATTTGACAGGAAGTGGGAACAGAGATATTAGGCAGGTGCACTTCAAATCATCAACAGAAGATGGGTTAAGTATTCAGATCATGTGACTTCACGCCAACATTAAGACATATATTTAAAAAAGCACTATCATTTTGTTATGATTCATATACCTTAGGGAATTTTTTTGCTATAGAAAATAGTTTTTTAGGGAGATTATTTTCTTTTTTTAAGTTTTTGTACAGATTTCTTGAATTTTCTCAGCTTTGATAGGTAGACAATGGACAATGTGTCTCAGAATATACCAAGAAAATAACTGGTTTGGGAGAAAGAAAAATTTAATTGTAATTTTAGCCTTGATACATCAGATAATAGCAATTAGGTACTTTTCAAAAAATATGAATGTGTGCTTGTTCACTTTAGGGTTAAAGGTCCATTATAAACATGTCAAGAAACGTATTAACAACAAAGCAGTGAATGGTATAAACTGTATTTCTGATAACTCAATCCTCCTTCAGTGTTGTGTTCATGTTGTTTTCTGTCAGCTCTTCCACAGGACACTTGGTTCTTAGTGGTTAAGGACCTGCGTGTCTAAAAAGATCAGGCCAGAACTGTACTTTAAACATTCACACAGCAGGTGAAGGTGAACGTCCCATCACAGCAGGACATCGCTCTTTGTTGATCACTGTCACCCCTTACTCTTTTAAGGTGAACTCAGATGACTTCAAGACGTCCCACTAAATCACTGTGACATGAATCCCTCCCTCCTGAGTGTTGGTGTGACCTCGATGTGCTCGTGAAGGCTGATGTGACAGCGGTGAAGGACAGTCTTCTTCCTCTGTGTCCACACCACGCTGTGTTTGTCTGTCAGAGGGTCTCAGGAGACAAACCTCTTCACTGAGATGGAACGCTGACACGTTTTTCTATTTTTAATGCAACAACTGGGAGAAATATTTTGGCCTGGGTCTTGGAAAGACTTAAAACTGGTTCAGCTCATTAAGATTATCATCATTTATTATCACATTACCTTAAAATCATCATAGTGTTTCAATGTGAATGCAGCATTTAGACACATTTAGAATCCTGGTCTCAAAATCTAAAGTAATAAAATCACTACTTGTAAATAATCAGATCACATCTTATGATCAACTTAAATATTCTCTCTTGCAGATTTATGGATGTGATGTGAGTCCTTGCTGCTGTGCTGCTGTATGTCCACACGGTGGCGCAATTCACAACCGTAAAAACACTGGGACATGTACTTAGTAAGTCACACATGAACACCTTGGTCAGTGTATTTCATTCATTATGTGCCATCTACTATTATTTTTATTTTTTGCCACTATAATTTTAAGGTAAATCCTCATCTTGACTTAGGTTGTCCATCCCACTAAATTTCACATTTGCCTCATTACTGAAATCAGATACTTGTAAGATTTCCTGCTAGAAGGCAAATACTCACACAGACCAAAATAATGTGTGAATAATTTCTGCAGAATGAATGAGACAGATATCCTCACAGCATACACAACAATATCATCTTTATTTATTTAAGACTTTAATCCTACTTTAACACATTTAATACAGAAACAACAGATGGTTCAATGAGCTCCCCAGAGCTGCTACAATTGATACAATTTTATTTCCGTGCCTTTAACTCTCACGCGTTCATGTTTGAATGGCCGTCTTTGTGAGGACATTTGTTGACATGATGACTAACCGTAACCACGACAACCAAGTGCCTAACTCCAAACGTTATTCTAACCATAACCTAAGACTAATCTGAACTTTGAAATGAGAAAGGGAGGCCAAAATGTCCTCTTTTTCCCCTAAATGCCCCCACGCAGACAGCCACACACACACACACACACACACACACACACACACACACACACACGCTTCAACTCTCGTGAACTACTCTGGGCTGCAGATGATATCACGTCACACACAGTGATGATGTCAGATCATCAGATGGGTCACTGTCTGATGAGGTCATTGCTTTTAGGATGTTGTCGTCTAGGAGTGTAAACAAACACACGTGTGGGCTATTTCAGCTCCCACCTAACTATGAAAGAACATGGAGGTCATAAAATTGATACTAATCACCATGACTTCACAAGCTGTGTTGAATTAGTGTGTGAGTGTGTGTGAGTGAGTGAGTGCTGCTGCTGTGGACTTCCTGATGTGTTGACGGGTGACTGTTCGTTCTTTGCACCCATCAGTGACGATCGGTGGCGGGTGCCCGTTCACTTTCAGTTGTTGTTGAGGACCCACCACGAGGCTGCAGAGGAGAAGAAGTAAAAAAAGAAATTAAAGGATTATTTCTGTGTATTTATGAGTAAACTGTGACAAATCTACTTGGGAGTGCCCTCTGTGATGTGTATCTATCTATCTATCTATCTATCTATCTATCTATCTATCTATCTATCTATCTAGTTAGTCCAATATTTCCCCAATTCTGGGTTAAAACATCCCTGTATTTTTTATTGTATTCAAGCTTAATATCTTATTCCAGCATTTCATTGACGGTTAATCACATTTGCAGAGTGAAACACACAAATCAAAGATCTCCCAGCGTGACATTTAGACATGTTAGAAAGCGGCAGCCTCCTGATTAGAATTTAAAAAGATGCATTGTTTGTCTGCACAGCATGTCTTTGTGACTGATGATAGTCTCGGCAAAGGGCGCCTGAAGCTGATGAGCTCAGTAGTAAGATCAGTCCTAATCGTATTGCTGTGGGAGTGATTGGGTTGCGCGTGATGTGAGGATGTGAGGATCAGAGCTGGTGGATGATCTTACCAGGAACCAACATGGTGGTAACGGTCTCAGGAGTTTCCAGAAAGTCCACGTTCCCCCTCTGGAAGGTTTTACTGTAGTTGGTCTGTAGGTGACTAGAGAGTGTAAAAGAGAAAACTCAGTGCAAATTCAGTTGATCTAAATAAAAACACTCTGAAATACAAACACAACTGATAAACATAAAAGATTTTAAAATTTGGTGTATCAGCGATTCTGTCCGATTTTGTATTTGCAGCAGTTTTTGTATTTTTGAGTAAATCTCTCTGTGATTGAAGTATGTTGTCCACCAGTGTTAAGTCTAAACATGCTGCCTGGTCTAAAATATTCACACCACCACTGCCTTTAGCTGCTGTTGTTGAAAGAGATCATGTTTCCAATTTAAGGGGAAAAAAGATTCTACGTTTAGCCAAAGATGGACGCCAGTAATATGTTTTTTCCATAGACTGTATAAAGAAATGTACAAAGCAACCACTTCTCAAAAGTGAAACCAAGTTTACAAACCAACAGGTGACATCCACTCTATACACAGCCTATGCATTTTTCCCACGACAGTAATCAGGGAAGTGCCCTTTTTATTTATTGTGATTTGAAATTGATAATGTATTAACAAGGCAATTTTCAGCTGGATCCAGTGGGATATTTTGTGCTCTATATGTTAATTTGTTTTTGGATTTTCTTTATTCACTCACACCTGCTGACTGTCTCCCTGTCAATCTGTTAGCAACATTACAGAAAAACCTACTGAACAGATCTCAATTTTTTTTTTTTTTGAGAAATAGGGTATTACGCAAAGAACAAATTATAACATTTTGAGCGAGATTATTGAATTGGATCCTGTATGAAAGAGACCTTGAAAATCCCTGTTGCTTATCAAGAGTAAATGATTTAATAGTAAATGGTGACAGAGATCCAGTGGAGGGCCTCTATGAGCCCGAGAGAGGGAAGAAGAAAGAAAGGTGCAAACCTGAAAACAGTGAAATGTTTTGACTCTTAAGGTAAAATTCACAACTCTGTCACATGCTATTGGATTTTGTTGAAAAGCTGAACACACTGAGGCTGTTTGGTGGAGATCAGACATGGATCATGCCTTGGGGGAAGTTTGTGCTCTCGAGTTTTTATATATAACTTGGAAAATTAAATTAAAAGAGTAATTCATTGTTAAGTAGCACACTACACACAATACAAACACAGAATTTAGATATTCTAAAACTAACAATCCCAATGAATAATAGTCACCACGTTAATTCCTGTGGTATTTTTCCCCCACTTGTAGCAAAGCTCCTGTTTATCTCTTCCAATTTAAATAACGTTTCACACACTTTGTCACTAAACACCAGTGTTAACCAAAAATAATCTGTTTGCGAACATGTCATGGTGCATTAATCATCATGCATTATGGTCCAGGCGAATACTTACTTCTTCCACACATTGTTGTGCTCCCAGAATTCATAGAGAATGAAGCGTGATTCATTTGCCAGCCGCTGAACTGCAATGCTGCCAAATGCAAAAACAAGAGAGAGCACAAGTCATGCAATCACTAATTAGTGTGCTACATCATGTCCCCCAACACAGCCTCTCTGTCTGCACTGTTCTCCACGCTCCGACTGCGTGCAGCCATTGTGGGTCCATCAAAATCCACTGTGTGGCTTCGCCCTCAAATTAAAGACTATTATTATGTACAGAGGTCCTTTTTATTGGAGGCATTCCTCCCATTGTAATCTAAAAATGAGCCAACAAACATGACTGAGCATTTGGAGAAATGATCATGACAAAGCATGTAAATGTCAAGCTGTCCTTTAGGCTGCTGCTTCAGACTAAAACCAAAGCGACAGTGAATCTGAGAGTGAGTCTGTTTTTTTCTGCTAAAGAGGAATTTAACCACAAAGCAGCGATGATGACAGAGCTGCATGGAGACGTTTTTAGTCTTTGGATGGAAAAATAAAATGCTAATGATTTTTCATCCACTGACACAACATGTCGTGGTCAGACACAACACTGTAACAAGAACAAGTCTGGAGCTGACAGGAAGGACCAAAATTCTTTAGATAAATATTTACATTAATGTTTCCAGATTAATTCAATTTGCTTATGACCTGATATTAGAAAAAAGCACATTGTTAAAAATGTCTGCAAGCCACAGAGGAGATGATTTAATTTGATACAGACTGTGGTCATGAGTAAAAAATAAATTTTTACTATAAACTGTAATACACAATCCATGTGGAAACAAAGGGATCTTGTAGAATGATGAAATGTTACTGATGTTTTCTACTCTCATATAAATGACAGTGATCTGACTGTGTGTTTGAGAAAAACTGAATTTAACTCAACATAATGTGAAAGCTAATATATTGGTCCATACACTCCACCATAAGACCTCTGACTGTCTTCACCAATTATCGACTGTAAATCTCCCTGCATGGAGGTGTAATAACCTGGTCTAATTGTGAAGCTTGTTATATAATAAAGAGACAGCAGCCCTGGTCTCTGTTCACAGAAGTAATATCTATTATATATTTTCCACTTTCCTCTGCTGAGCCAGCTCAGAAAAAACAACTAAGTAGACATTATTTGGTCACACATAATTACTACAAGCTCAAGGAAGATCCCAATGTCTTCATATCTGAGTATGAGATTTCCTCCCTGCAGTTGCACATATGGACAGACATTTATTTTCCTTAAAAATGCATGTAATTAATTTATAAAGTATTCTGTTATAATACCAGAAAAGCAGGTGTACAGATGACACCATCAGTAGAAGAAAAAGAAGAAGAAATTCTGTTTTCTGTTAAATTTCTTGAAGAAATATACAAAGAGTATACATAGAGACACTTAATCTGTGATTCAAAGCAAACAAAGAGAATGTAAACTGACTGTAGACATCCAGTCTGGGCACAGGCACACTCCATGTACTGTCTGAGAGCCAAACGAAACTCCTCCAACTCTTCCTCCAGCACCGAGAGCTGCCGCTGGACTATTAGGATGTGCTGTGAAGACAAAACACACACACACACACAATTAAAACCATGGAAAGTCAGAAGGTCAGAATTTGCTTCTGGTATGAAGAGAGTTGGAGGAGTGTTCAGAAATGTTCTGGCAGGGTTTCACAGCGGCTTAGTGAGTGATTATACATCATGTATGCAATCTATAATCCATCACTGAGGAAATTTCTGAATGAATGTGACAACATACGTGCTCAGACGCAAGTAAATCTCGCCCTGGTTTCCATTTTGATATGTGATGAACAAACATCTCATTCAAAGGTGTGAACAGCAGGGACGAACCTGGTGTCATTCTCACAAAAGACGACCTGTTAATCATTTCATGTGGATGATGAGGAATTGTTCACAGGGGCAGAAGTGAAGATGGTAACGGGAGGTGAGGGGTCTGTCCATTGGCTATGAGGTACACTGTGTGCACTAATAAAGGCTCCAGTCTGAGGGGAATTGAATGTGAGGCCATTTAATGTCCTCCACAGTGATGGAAACACAACTCTGTGTGTGTGTGTGTGTGTGTGTGTGTGTGTGTGTGCGTGCGCGCGAGCGAGAGACTGACAAAATGCCTCAGGGCTCTCTCTCATAATATGGGAAAAACATACGCACACACACTTGGGGACACAGGCTCTCAGGCTCACACACAATTACAGTCACACCATCACACATCGGCCTTGTGTTGCGGATCATTACTGGTTTTCTCAGCAGCCCATTTATTCTGAGTGACACACAGCATTAAACCAATTACATATTGACTAATTCACATGCACAGACGTCTGCGTCCAATCAGTGACAGCAAGTGACATGTCTGCAATTAACCTGAAATTAAGTATTTTAGATATGAACCATCCTGTCAGGAGAAACAGTCATCAAAAATTACAACAATTGTAATATTACAGTAGCATTGCAGTGTATGACTCCTTCATTAAAAAGATGATGCACATCCAGAGAGATCTACAGACGTGGGATAAAGGTGATATGATTGGCTGAGTCATTCTTCACCCCAACAGTGAGGTGATCTTTCAGGTGTGTCATCATGTGGGGAGCATTGTGCTGGTATGGTTTATGTCTGCTTGTCATTCTCAGTAGTTCTGAGCTATCACCTTTATCCTACACTGAAACATTTCCATCCTGGTGAGAGTGACCCAGTGATGTAGTCTACGTGATACGCAGGTATACGCCGTATACCCACTAAAAAAGGTCCAGAATTTCTGTATAACCACTGCGCAAAAATGCGCAAAGATACGCATCAGCATGGTTTTGTGACATAACTCTCAATTTCCCGTCCATTTTCTGTTACGAAGCGGCCACTTTTGGACCATATGGAGCTTTTCCACTGGTACCTCCTCGCCTTTTGAAATGAGTTGTTTTCAAGTTAGTGTCTTGTTAAAAACGTGCTCCCATGTTTTCGAAGATATGAGCCCGAGCTACAACCTCCGTCAGCTGTTGGACCGACCGGGTGGTCAGAGCCATAGACTGTATGTAAAGATTATACAGTCTATGGTCAGAGCTCACGTTTTTTTTCAGCTCGCTTGATTTTATCTATTTATTTTTCCTTGCTTAGTGTACAGTTTAGTTTTAGTTTAATTTAAATTGTTTAATTGTAGAGTTTATTTCCTATAAGTTTAGCTTAATTGTTTACATTAGTTGTGTGAAGGGAACTCACAAAGTAAGAATTTCATTGGACAGTACTGCTGTGTATATGTCAATAAACTTCTTGAATCTTGAATCTGTTCTGGTGGCACAAAGTGGCCCAACACCTTTTTCAGACACCTTAACTTGGGTTTTCCTTTATTCTGCATGTATATGTCCTATAGTAGTATTCACATACTGTTATGTTGCTGCCAGATTCTCTCTCTCGCTGTCTGCCTCTCTCTTTCCTTTTGTTACTGTGGGTGTGATCTTCCTCCTGCAGCAGTGGCTGGGCTGAAACCAAGTCCGGCCTCACCTCCAGTCTTCACCAGATTGTTCTGTCACATTTGGTGGTAACCTGACTCTGGGCCTAAGTGTAGTTGGTGAGAATTATTTCAAGACTTCTATAAAATCTAATTGTGTATTTTTTCCTCTTCTGTTCAGGGCCTTGACGTTTCCTTGTCTGCAGCAGAGCCTGTCCTAACTGCACCTTGGAGGTTACCCGGCCAGTCCACTGGTAGCAACCCACAGGAGACTCACCTCTGACCAGAACATTAAACACCTCTGCTTCTGATCCTCAATGGCATCATCTATGCAGATCCATCTTAAATAAACTGTTGAAACCAACTGTTTGATCTTGTTCTTGGATCCTCATTATCAGAAAATCACAACATATACTATATTTTAATATTCTCTTTCCTTTCTCTTTCTTTCTGTCTATCTCATGCATCCTTGTACCGCCACGTTTGCACCCTGCTGAGTATTGAGCCTAGAACAGAAATATCACCGATGAAGACAGACACAGCAAAGGAAGATGGGGGAAAACACTTCTTTGCAACTTTAAACCCAGCTGTTGCCGTGACAACCACTGACTACTTATCATCGCGGTGGCCTCTTTTTTTCCCTCCTGTATTACGTCACCGTGCGATAACAGGGTGACACAAAGTGGTCACAAACCAACACAACTGAACAGCACAGAAAAGTGAGTAAACAAACCGATTTGCTCTCCAAGACCTCCTCCTCAACGGGCTCCAGACGAACATCCTGCAGAATACAAGAAAACACAAGAACAGTGACACAGTTTCAACAGCACATACTCCTGAATTTACACACTGTCGTCCATTATCTCCATCTAAGTTTGTTGAACTTGCAAAAGCAGATCACTAGCAGCAACACAACACTACACAACACAACATTATATACCACAGAGATAAAAATCGTAGAAAACAATGAACTGAAAGAACACAGAAGTTGTCAGGTGATCTATATATAACAAGTCTCCCCCCTGTCATTAATCATCATCTACCAAAGTGGTTTCAAACATTTTTCATTTAACTAAAGGAACAAGTTGCATCTTTTCCTGCTTGATTGTTATTCAAAATTTTGGGGATTATTAAAAAACACAATTAGACAAATTAGTCATTTAAAAGAGAACTAAAAATAGTAAATGTAACTTTTTCTTTTTATAGTTCCATAGGTGTGTTTTTATTTTTATAATATTCCTCTGTTGTATTATTCCACAAGTGCTCAGGTTTACCTAATGACTCCTTGTGTAGTTTGACTGATCCAACATACATTATTAGCATGGCCCAAACATTACAAAGGAATTAGTAAGTAAATGATTTAATAATAAAAAAAGATCACAAAAAAACATGAAAAAAAAATTAGCAACAAGAATGAAGGTGGGTGTTTTATGACTTAATTGTTAAAATAAACTTTGTGATGAAGATAATATAACATATACAATATGTTCAACCAGAGTCTAAATTTCTTATATTTATATATGTAAAACCTATAACTTCCAAGTTCATTTATTTTATGTTGTTTATGAACTTATACTTACTCTGTACATGCTTTTCTTATCCTGTGTTTTTGTTTCATACCCGCACAACCAATCGCAGATTTTCGGAATTCATGAATGCATTTCTTATCGAGAAAGAAATCAGCTCATACTGTATTATGGACTCGAAAACATCTCAGTTTACAACATTTTTCCTGCGTTCAACACAAGCAGTAGTTGTAAGAGCTGATATTTTCAATATATGTTCAAATGTGGAAGAGTTTGATAGTGGGCGGGTGTTGCTGGGCTGAGTTAATTTGTTGATATTTTTGTATTTGGGGTTAATTTTAGAGAACAATAAAAAGAGCAGATGGTCAGGATGGTGAACGGAGACAGAATGAGATAAAAACAAAGAAAAAAGAAGATAAGCTGAAGAGAAAATAAGAAAAAGGTGGGAAGGAGGACAGAATGGAAAGGTTGAGGAAAGGTCAAGTAACCTTTTGTTCGAGACGATCAATAAGCTTCTGCAGTCTGTTGACCTGGATCATCCACTGGCTGTCTTCATCATAAACACCTAGAAGAGAGAGAGAGAGACAGAGATGGATGGATGGAGGATGGATTTCTGACTGAAAGTCTGAACAACAAAGGTGAAGGGATGAAAGGTGCTGCATACATCGACTGCATTATAACATTTTCCTCCATCGATTGCATGAACTGAATGCTATAAAAAGTGGTGGCGGTGTGCCAGGAGACATTTCAACATTTCCTTTCATGTCATACGACACACAACCATGGTAATCAATAGAAATGCTTTGAGTCCTTTATTTAAAGTTTATAGAGGCTCCGCAGTTGTTTCACAGATCTCCCAGCAACCACAGCTGGTGCCATAATGGAGGTCTAATGGAGACTGTGTGGAAAAGACAACTGAGTGGATAAAAGACAACTCCTCAGGTTTCCGAACAAAAACTAAATAATTACTCTTTACACTGAGCACCTGAGAACCGTGGAGCTTTGTTCCACACGTGTGTTTTACACCAATACAAAGCAAGATGCATGTATGAAGTGTGTCCACATGCTAATAAACTCTCTAATGGCACATTTACACTGCTACCTACTCACTTCGCTTCACTTCGGTTTTGACGCATTTACACTGGCAAAAAAGTACCTGGAACTTGGTACGTGGTACAACTTTTCGTACCTCCTCTCCTGCGGTTCCAAAAAAAGTACCTGGTCAGGTCGGAGCAAGTACTAAAATCTTATTGGTCAGAATCGTCACTGTGCGTCGTTGCATCATCACTGCGAGGCACGTAATCTGTCCCCACATTTTTAAATCTTTGGCAAACCGTGCAGATGCGTTTGAAATAACAACAAGGAGAGAAATGGCATCTGTTAGAAATCCTGCCCCATGGACTCAGCACGAGGTGCAAACCTTTCTGTCATTAGTCGCTGATGAGAAAATTCAGCGGGAGCTGGTTGGCGCGGTCAGAAACGAAAGAATCTCATAAAAAATGACGTCACAAATGACAAAGCTACACGGACGAGGGACGATCCTTGGCAATGTAAATGCAACCGAAGGGGGCCGATCCTGAGCGATCCGAGGTGAAGCGAAGCGAGTAGGTACCAGTGTAAATGCGCCATAAGTAACACAGCTGCAGGAACATCTCAGGAAAAAAAAATAGCAGATTCATAGACAGTCTGATTGATGTCCACTGGTTCAAATACAATTAAAGTCATTGATTTCTTGTACACTAACAACACTAACAACAGTACTGTATACTATAATAATCTGTAGAATAAATAATGTACAGAATGAGTTTGACATATGGAACTGGGAGAAAACTGGTGAAATTACAACAAGGCATCCAGTGGTCGGGAGCTGTCCAGGTCCTGGAAACCAAGACTGAGGACTGACTTCCATATATGTACATTCCCTGATCTCCACCTGAGCTCCAGAAACATGCTGGAGAACACACAGGGTTAAAACCATAGGAAGGCACAGCCCTCCTCCTCAAGCTTTCTCTCTGCACTTTCTCTCTCACACCTACACGACCTCCCCTCCCCCTCCTGTGCTCTGCTCTCTGGCCTGTGGAGGCAAAGTGATTATAGACCCAAGCAGCTTTTTTTTCCTTTTTTTTTTTTGCTGCTGGCAGCAACAACACAAGATAACTCAAGGTTGAAAACACAATTAATTATAATACAACACAACAAAAACATGGTGCAGGAGAGGCTTTCAAGCTCAGCAGAACATTTAAACCCACCTGAATTAACAAGACTGAGGAGAGGGTTGTTGGGAGAGAGGCTGCTGTTCCTCTGAAGCCTCCGATTGGAGCGGCGACCTGACCACTGGATGGACAAAACCTCTGGCTTCAGTGGGCCCTGTCTGGAGTCAGAACAGAACAATAATGATTCTGGCATCATATCATTTTAAGCAAAGTCTTTGTAAAACTGTTAGAACACAACCCTGATGGTCACACTGCAGGACAATTAAACCTACAGTCAAGTTAAATGATTGTTCATCTTACTGTTTACTAAATAGCAGATGAGTCACTTTCATTCTCACATTTAATGGGTGTTGGACATTTAGACTGCTGACTTTCTATTCTGTGGTATTTCTATTAATATCTTCTCCCTCTTACTATTTAACGATCCCGTGGTCCTGAGCATGGTAGAGCTGAGAATAAATTTAGCAAACCTGAATTTGTCTTCACTTTGGTTATATTTGTAAGTCCTGCTGGGCTGACAGTGATGCTAATGCCAGTGACAAGGTACATGCACCCACAGGGTGACATCACCTAAGATTTATCTTACCGCTGTCAAGTTGTTGGGTCCCATACTTTGAAGAGACCTCAGGGTGTCTGTGGGGAAGTGTGTGTTAACACGCACATGTTTATATGTTTATGTATGTGTGTGTGTGTGTGTGTGGTGATTTTTAGTTTTTTGTAGAACAGATGCTCTATGAATAGGCCTGCTACAAACCCCATAATATGTGGTTAGTTCTTATTCACCTCTGTAGCATGAACAGTGTTTTATACTCTGAACATGTAAGAAAACCATTAAACCTACTGGAGCTGACATCACATCTATTAAAGACTTTGTGATTGAAGAAGAGAATTTTCCTTGTTGTGTTGTTGAAGTGTAGCACCACTGTCTGTAAGCAGTGTAGCCTATATGTATATCCAAGACTTTTTTTTTTTTAACTCTACAGTATATATTATACAAACTGAGGTAACAATAATCAAAATGTGAAGATTTGTCATTAAGTCTAGTTCTACACACTTAAACCTACTCTTGTTAAAAAGACCCACATGAAAGCAAAAGACACCACTTGTAGGAGACTTTATTTTAAAGGCTTCCTCCCACCCCCTCTGAGAAATGCAGTATAATTAATTCAGTATCTGCAGTAATATGTCTATAAGCTTGATGCATGGGGGTGGATTGGAGTAACTGGGTGGCGGCTCCCTCTCGGTCTGCCAGTGAGTCATATTCTCAGCTAAGTAACAACTTTAATTGCTATAACTGCTTAAGATAACCAGTAGAGCAAAGTCCAGCAACCTTTCCATCCTGACGTCCCTCCCTCAGCTTTTCTCTCAGCTGAGGGGGAGGGAAAAAAGGTTAAGAGTTGAAGCGTAAAGTGTGTGGCCAGAATTAGCAGATGGGGAATAAAAGCAAGGATCACGTTGGCCTATTTTCCTCCTCTCAGTATCTGGAGATGTTCACGACTTTACAGAGGTGTTCAGCTTTAATGAAAATAACAGCCTTGACCGGTGATGCAACACAGAAAAATACATGTCGTAGAAAGATATGGCTACTTTTTAAATGAGCAGTACTGTGCTCAAGCTCAGCTCTGAGTCATACCATGCATTCATGTAAAGGGACTCCTGTTTGTCCACAAGCTCTTCACACGTTCAAAACTGATCACAAAAACCAATTTAAAGCCACCAGAGAAACGACCACATGTCCAGATGTTCACAAGAAGAGAGTGATTGCATTCAGAGGCACAGGGGAATTTCTCAAGTGAGGAGGATGCTGCAGGAGAAGAGGATGCTCGGGGAGTGAGGGACAGTCACACTTTGAGATGACATGAGAGGGTAACAAGAGAGAGAGCGACATTTAGTGGAGGTGAGGAGAGGGAAAGGGAGAAAAGACGAGTTTGAGAAGGTCTCTTTGACCTAAACGTCAAGTCCATCATTTTCTGCCCCTGAGAATAAGTGTAGACATGATACTGATGAAAAAAGAACATGAGAAACCCCCCAAAATCCTACAGGGATACTTTCAGACTCAACTTGTGCAAAAACAAGCTGCATTTGATCAATGCTGAAATACTTTGTGGTGTATTTATAAGCTGTGGACACAATGCAGACAAGCACAACAGAAAAATAAAGGCAGTGATATTAAGTTCACATTATATGAAAATACATATTTCAAATGGAATTAGTATTTCTGTGTGGTACTTGGTTGAATACATGAAAAGTGACTGAAGTTACAGTGAAATGAAGAGACATCAGTATGCTTTAAAGAAACAGCTTTCTCAAACCGTTATTAAGTGTTTGATTATTTGGTAACACTTAAACTGTTTGAGAAGCCCCGCCTCCCCTTAATTACCTTAGGTGTCTGAAAATGCACTTACGATTTCTTGGATCTGAACAAACAGACTCCTCATCACACTCCACAACAAATATTTTGGACACTATTGCAGCGTATGAGCCACCATGCTGCACTTTATGACTGTTACATTGTGTATAACCATGCTGGTTATACTTCAAGTGTACATAACATATTCATTGTGCAGTGTTTGAAGGGCAAGGCAAGAAGGTGAATAGACACAGATATAAAAGCTATGATATGGATTTGAAAACTGATTTACTGCTTATTCACAGGTCAGCATTATGATCTGTTAAAATGAGTTCGACTGGTGAAAGGATCAAGAAAATTGTGCGTCATTACCTGTGCTTTAAATACACCCTCCTTTAATGAACACATACATACATACCTGCAGGCATGTAGATGTTCACACACACACACACACATACACACGTATATAAAATCCAGTTCATTTGTACGCTGGTGAGTCATCATCACTAATAAACCCAGCACAGCAGGGGCATGTCTGATTTCTGAATGCAGATCCAGCCAGACTGATCAAGTACAGCTCACACTCACACACATGCAACAGAGCCCCCAAAGAACCAGAGCCTCAGGTTGAAACATCAGTGGTCCTCTCTTCTCACAGAGCCAGAGGCCGAGTGTTCATTATTAGTCTAAAGCCTATCTAAATTGTCAATGTTTCATGCATTCACAAACAAGGCTTGCAGTTAAAAAACAAAAAAAGTATTTTACACATTTTGATTGTGAGAGTAAACAGTTTCAACTAACCACACACCAGCAGCAGTGTTAAACATGCACTGATTGGTCTGTGGCCACTTGCAGCAGCATTCAAGATCACCTAAGAAATGGACGAAGCAACTCGGGCTCAAAAGGATGCGAGTACAGAAATGAACAGAAAGTGCAATACTCCTGAAGGCCACTAGAGGCTGGCTCCAAAAAAATCAACATTTTCAATCATGAAATAATCAGTCAATTTTTTTCCACATCACCGCTTCCCATCTGAAAAAATAAAAAAAATCATAGATATTAGTCTTCAAAAGGAGGAATATTGAGAGGTGTGGTTAGTTTGATGGACAGGTCTGATCTCCAGTGAACTCCAGTCTCATACACATTGGATATAGTCCTCTGGTTCAAGGGTCAGACCCGCCCTCTCACTCCTTCCTTCATGTCCAAATATGGTCACTTCTGGCTCCAAATAACCAACATGACAACGTTCTGATCTACTGGTCCACAAACCAGTGGGTGATGTTTTGCTATCTTCATTGTTAGGATGGTTTTTAGTGCTGATTCGGCCATGAACAGTAAGTTTTCTTTATTGAAACACTCTCTGACACTGCTATAGGAGCACTGGTACTGGATCAACAAGAAAGTGGTGGCACCTCCTTCTTGTATTCAGTTGTGTTCTTCTGCCCTCTGTGCTTCATTTCTCTCATGTCTTAAAAAGCCTTCTTTAATTTGCTCCACTTTGCCTACATTTCCCCACAGAAAGAGGATTAACACGTTAATCAAATAAATAATGAATCATAGATATAGGCTGGATTACAGGGAAGAGCAGGTGTTCTTCTTAGCAAAAACCTGTGCTGGCAGCTTGGATAAAAGCGTCACTCAAGTCTAGATTGTGGGAAGTAAATTAGCGTGTGTGGTTTGGACAAAATTATTACACCAACTGTGAGGAGTGCAATTATGGGTGCCATTGTACAACACATTTTGTTCTTGTTTTAAAGACTAATTGTGTGTGTGTATGCGTGTGAGACCAGGGAGATTTATTCTTACTTCTCTTGGCGAGTCTGCTCGGCTGTGGTTTCCATGGCGCACTCGAGGGAGCTCTGAAGCGAGTGAAGCTGATTGGTTGTCTCCTTCAGCAGGAAGCGGGTCACAAACTGCTCCAGGTGGGTGGACTCCTGATAATCCTGCCAATCAAGACGAAGGAGGAGGACAAGTTAGAGTTGGAGGAACAATAAAAGAGGGTTGAACTGTGCTGTGACATGTATCACACGCCAGCCGAGAGTCACTCAATGTCCAAACTGCTTCTGCTAATTAAAAGATGCCCACAAGATCATTTAGATTCATTTAGAAAAGATTACACAACGCTGCTGCTGGGAAAAAAGAGACGTAAGAGGAGGAAGATGTCAAACCTTCGGTCCTCTCTGATCTGCTAAAATCCGCCCTCCAGACTGTGTTTGATCAGTTTGACTTGTGTGATGTCAGCAAACTGTCAGGTGACTTCCTTAAACTGACTATATGGAGATGTCAGGACAGTACAAGCTAACTGGAGGGTGCAGGCAACTTTAAACATTTTAACAACAGGAAAAACTGCAGGAGAGTTGTGAGAACTGAAAAGGAATTCACTCATTTCACTTCAGACAAACTTTGGACTCATTGATTTGTCCACATTATTGGTTAATTGGAGATGTGCAGGTATTGTTTGTTTGATCTCAATTAGACTTGCTGGAAGGAATGCATCTTTTTGTCATCGTGTACAGGATTTACATGTACTGAATAACTTATCATCTGTTATTTTGAGACAATTGTTTTTCAATCAATTCATTTTTTAATTAATTTAAAGCAGAACATGAAGAGAATCTTGAGGTGATGGTATGAAGTCAATAAGAAGCAAAATTCACTTTGTGGAGATATCTCTGCATTAGGTAAATAATAAAATGTAAAAACGACAACAAAAACAATATTAACTCATTGCGTCTTGCTACAGTACACCATGCCATTTCTGTTGTTCACCAACTCATAGTTAATGTCTGGTGCTTTGCAAATTGGCTGTTTCGAAGTGAATAAATGCAAATGCTCTTTCTGTCTGACCACACCCGACAATACACTGACATCACACTATAAACATGCTGTAGCAAACATTCATTTGTGTTTGTGTCCACCTGATGAATACTAGCTAATTTACTATCTGCTGTCCTTTCAGCTCTGTTTTGATCTCTACCAAATCCTAACAGTCGTATCAAATATCAAATTCACCACTACAATTAAAATCTGGTTAAAGAAAAAACAAAACTGTGCTCACCTGTAAATAACCTGTATATTGAGTGAGTGGGTGAATGTAACCTGAGTCTTTTGAATGAGTGAGTGAATGCTGTATATCATATGAATGCAGCTTTGGATTATTATTTTACTGAATTGTATTGGATGGTCGTTTTAATTGATGTATGCTTTTTATTGTACGACAATGTTATGGAAGAGCCCAACAGGGGACTGGAGTTGAAAATTAACACTAGTTACAAACTCTATATGCATCACATCAGCTGCAATATTGAAGCTATGTTTGTCTGCATTGTCCCTATCAAATAAATTTAAAAAAATTCTGAATGCTCCACCTTGTTTGTTAGTAGTCACCAATTTGATCTGTTTGGTGCTCAGCAGGTTGTGTAGAAAGATTTTTACACTGCAACCAGTTGAATAAAAGCAATAAAGGCCACGAAAGTACGGTGGCCCAGAAGGGTCACAACAAATACTAAAGTCACAACAGTAATGCAAATGTCACAACACGAACACAAAAGTCACAACGCTAATGCAAAAAGATGAAAACACTAATGCAAAAAGGTCTCAATGGAAGTGAAGCCACAACGGAAATGCGGTCCAAAGATCAGGCTTTGTTTCAAAACAGAAGAAAGAAACTGCAGATTTAGGTGATAATTGTGTTTTTGTGGCTCCTACATATAACATGAATCAACATAAACTGTGTGAGATGAAATGTTTAAAATAAGTTCAAATATGTGAAATAGTCATCAGTGAGTCAAGCATAGGTTTATTTCTTACAGTTTGTGTTTGTAAAGAAAACCAAAGGTTAAAAAAAGCCTCAGTGACGTTTTGAAGAGAAGTCATTGACGATGCTTGGAACGGTGCAGGAGGCTGAGTGCTGTTTTGGATCTAATCAAAGGGGAGTGAAGGATGCTCGGCACAGCGGAGTTTGCTGTTTGCACACCACACCTGCTCCCACAGATTTGAGCACCGTTGCTGTTTGTACACTCGACTAACAATGAGGGGGTTTGAAGGCAAATGCTAATGCATTCTAGATTGGAGAATGACTAATGCATGACTGAGTGTGTGACAGAAAAAGAAAGAGAGGGCACAAAAAGGAAAAGTATTTCAGTGTTTCAGCCCGTTTCAAAGTATAATGAAAAGGGTGTGATTTTAAAAGCTGAATTCCTTCTGAAGATAACATCTGACAAAACAAGCTCGCTCTAAAATATGCAAATTGACAATTGTAACTATTTAAAATGACACAAACCCTCTGGTGTGTGCAGTAGTGCGTTTAATAAAAGTCTTGCTATGGTTCACAGATGTTGTTTGATCTGCTGATATTCGGGCAGCAAATACACAGAGCACATGAACGCACTCTTACACATGCACACGCTTTCTCTCTGTGAGAGTCACGACAAAACTGGTAAAGGTCAGTCTCCTACCATCAGAGCATAGATTACCACCTGTGATCTCTACCTTTCTGTGCATGTGTGTGTGCTCAGCTCACCAATTTACAGCCATTTTAAACAGCTTCAGGTCTGCCTGATTTTTTTTTTCTTTTGCCTTTCATCTTTTATTGTCAGTTGTACAAAAGGTCAAATGAGTGCTTTGTTGGAAGCAGTGACCTACAGTTTTCTACAATTTTCTACTTCAGCCTCTGTCCCAGCACTGCTGCAAAAATCATACCATTAACCAACACATTTCCAACCATGTATCTGTCAAATAGTTTTACCTGAGACATTTTAAAACATTGATTGGAAATAACATGAGAAAGAAGCTGAATTGTGAAATCCACCTTCAAGCTATTTTTCAGAACTAGAGACCAGGACCAGCTATTCATGATCTACTAATAAGGTTAAATTATAGATTGTATATACAGATATAAACTTAAAAATGGGGCCAATGCAATAGATATAATACATAAGAATACATGCTAACACATAAGAACAAGCTAATGAGTCACAACCTGTTTTAATTTAATGATAATAATACATATTTAATACAAGATGTGAATTTCAAACTCACCAAAAAGTGTGAAGTTTCCATATGGACTTTTTTTAATCATCCATTGAATGTTATTTCAGCTTTTTTACAAATATCAGTGTGAAATCAAACCCCGAGTGCCTCTGATCATATTTGTATGTGCCGCTGATTTAGATGCACAGTCTCACTCCAACTCCCCCTCACATGCACATGAATATTTTTCTGTAATTGATGACAAATTAGCTTGTGTGGACACATTTATTACCTTCCAGTAGAAAAAAAAAAAGGAAATATCTTGCTAATGTGCACATGTAGCCAGCCCCCTTCACACACATCCACAGCCAAAGACCACCCACTCAAACACAGACACAGTTCAACAGAGTCAACTGAGCCTTGGTCTGTGATCAATGCAGCATCTGTTCCCCTCCTCGCTCAGCCAACACCTGGTAACAGTCAGAGAAATACAGTGTGTCACACAATATCACTTACTCTGTGCTATGACTACTTTTAGAAATCTTTCATGGCATCAGACGCTTCACAGTAGAGAAATCTATTACTTGAATAAGGCTCCTGGGAAGGAGTCTGTGGTGTGAAGTCTTGTCTCTTTTTCACAGTATTGTGTTGGAATTTAATTTGGAAGAAATTGCCAATTCTGTCCAATTTGTGCAGGGTAATTTGTTTTCATTTTAAGCCAAATGTCCGCTCTGAGTGTCTGTGAGACTGACTGAGGCGAGTCCTCTTCCTCCTGTGAGAGATGACTAAAGGCTTTTAAAAGTCCAGAGCTAGAGGAATAATGCTTTTTAAAACCTTCATCTCCTTTTTCTCCCTGGTGCAATTTGATTTGCACACCTCTGCAATCTTTCATCAACATGAGCCGAGCTAAGGGTTTGCAAAAGCATCGATATGCTTCATTTTCTTTGTGGAAATAAATGTGAATTTCAGGCAGGTGTAATTCACTGCTGTGCTGCTTCAGGTCCCATCTTTTAGAAACCTATTTCACCAAAAGTACCTTTCTCTTGGAGGAAAAAGCCTCTCAAGGATACAAAGTGAATTATTTACACACCATATTTTCCAAATGAAATTGTGCACTGTTTGGTAGCATTTTTCTAAAAACCTCCCTTCATGGTTGTTTTTTTTTATTGTCACCGAGTCCTCACACATTATCCAAACCAAAATCTTTATCAGCCATTATCTCTGTCACAGGAGTTTTGAGGTGCTGAAGTTGGATGTCATAATTTGCTACCTCTTTCTGAGCTAATAAAAAACTACAACTGACAAATGAACGATTTGACTCCCACGCAGTCACCACGAGGAGATGTCGCTGCTTCAGTGCAGATCTGAGGAGCAGCGACTTGAGCTTCACAGCGTGTGTCATATGTGCCAGATGAGATACTACAGGGAGACAGAGTGCCAGGAAGAAAAAGAGTCTCTCCCTGCAGATCTAATCAGCCACCCCTCTCCATTCTCCTCACATCCTTTTCCCATTTCTCTTTATCATTTCTCCTTTGAGTCCTGGATTCTCTCTCATTTTTCCTGATCATGCTCCTTCATCTCTATCTGTTCGCTGTTCTCTCCCATGCCTCCCTCCTCCTCCTCCTCCTCCTCTCTGATAATGTTAATTGTTCTCTACAGTAAGACCAAGAGGACACAATACATAATGATCAAAAGATGTAATTGTTTGGTAACACAGCCACAGTCTGTTTAATTTCTCATCCATGTTAGCTGCAAGTCCAAAAAGAATGATGACATGTTTTGTTCTGGGGGTTAATTAGCAGCATGAATGAGACAGGCTTCGTCGTCTCTGGCTCTGTAATGGAAATCTGACTAATGGGAGATCTGAGGAGGCCAGCTGGGCAGCAGAGGAGCATGCTGAGAGAGATTTGCAGCAAAACGCTCAGGCCACAGTGAAAATCAAACATCACTTTTTATTAGATTTAATATGAGATTACTCATTACATCAGAGGGCTTTTTGTTTTAATTTCTTTTGCCCCTTCCCAAAGATGCCACTGAGTCGTAACTCAAACTTAAAGACACAGTGCGAAGACATCGATTATGTCAGAAAACAATAGAGATGTCAATAGTTTTCACCAGGTTGGTTGGGCAGTGCTGTATAAAGCCTGATTAATGTTGACTCAGTGGTAGAGCAGCCGTCTACCAACCGAAGGGTCGGTGGTTTGATTCCTGCTCCTCCCAGTTGCTGTCGGTGTGTCCTTGGGCAAGACACTTTACCCACCTTTGCCTCGTATGAATGTTGAATGAATGGTTTGGTGGTTGTCGGAGGG